>RCUC01121942.1:0-17381 GCA_003697995.1 Taxidea taxus jeffersonii | reverse complement strand
GCTAAAGATGCTAACCAAAAGACTATTATTACTGGGAAGTGAATTCAGTAAAGTTGCAGGATAAACAGAATTAAGAGTCTGGGAGCTGGGTTTTTTTGTTTTTTTGTTTTTTTAACTTCTTAAGCAGAAAGAGTAAACAACACATCATAGATTCCTAAATGCTCTTTCAACATGATTAAACAGACTTTGCAAACAAATCATGATGCATAATTAGCACTAATTTTCCTCTCTTCTTCCCAGATTGTTCAACTCGCTCAAATCAAAGAGGAAACTGAAAGGCAAATGCAGACACAATCCGTGCTGTTGCCACAGGACCCCCTGACACAGGCCCACCTGACGGTTTTCCAAGGGCTCTCCTCCCTCATCTGGGAGAACCTACAGAATCTAATCTGGTTCCTGCTGCATATGTCTGTCACAGTTTCAGCCACATGAGCTTCCTCAAGTTCCTCAGAAGCCACACAGATGAACGCATCAAAACCAGCCATTAGATCCACATCCCACATTCATATAGGACATTCAATCATACTCAATTCAAAGAGATTTCTAGAATGATACAGCCCCACACTTCTAGTAATTCCTTGGTTGCATCTATAGCCTCCATTTCCTCCCAAGCTCCTTGGCACAAAACACAAAACCCATGCTTCTAGAAGTCGTGATATCTGTAACTGAAACCCATTCCCTCTTAATCAGTTCACAGCGAAGATAAAATAGTTGAAAGGCAATTCCAAATTGTTCCTCCTCCTTTTTGCACAGCAGAATAAACCCAGTTCATTTGCCTTCTGTTTTCTAATGACTTACTCCATTATATCCCTTTTAGAATCCAAATTCCATGGGAGTGAAGGATATATATCCCACGCCTCATCCAGTTCCACGCACATGACAGACCCTCCAATGTTGGACGGAGGACTGCATCCTTGTATTGTGTCCTCATCAAATTCTACACCTCAGGGGCCCTGGGTGGCTCAGTGGGTTAAAGCCTCTGCCTTCAGCTCAGGTCATAATCCCAGGGTCCTAGGATCGAGCCCCACATCAGGCTCTCTTCTCAGCAGGGAGCCTGCTTCCCTTCCTCTCTCTCTGCCTGCCTCTCTGCCTACTTGTGATCTCTGTCTGTCAAATAAATAAATAAAATCTTTAAAAAAAATTATCCACCTCAGTACTGACTGGTACAGTCCATAGTCCTCCGCTCAACAGATACTCACTGAGCGGTGAATGCTTCTGTATCCCAATTATTGCCTAATTTATAGCCTATCCAAAAAATGAGAAATGTCATGTTTCCTAATGTCCAACATGTTCCTTCCTTAAGGAATACTAGGAATATTCCTTAAAAATATTTGGAAGTAAATTCAATTAGAATATTTGTGATTACCACCCAATTACTAAATGCAATACTATAAAATCTGCCCACTTTACGAGCAAGTTTAGTTACACATAACACATTTTATGTTCCTAAACTAATAAAGTGACCTTAGTTACGTAATAACTGCCATTAAAATATAAATATTTTTATTCATTTCACTTTGTTTCTCCAAATTATTGAAATCTATTTTGAAGAAACTTGAAGATAAGAAACTTCAGAATTTCAGGGGTGCCTGGGTGGCTCAGGTTAAGCCTCTGCCTTTGGCTCAGGTCATGATCTCAGGGTCCTGGGATCAAGACCCGCATCGGGCTCTCTGTGTACTGGGGAGCCTGCTTCTCCTGCTCTCTCTGCCTGCCTCTCTGCCTACTTGTGATCTCTCTGTCAAATAAATAAATAAAATCTTTAAAAGAAAAAAAAGAAAGAAACCTCAGAATTTCAGAAAATTTTATTTCTAAACTCAGGACTAAGATAATCCGTATCTCAGAGTAAATATTTTTAGATTTTACATTCTTGATTGGGGGGGGAGGTAAATACTTTATGGGATCAAATTTCAAAGTTAGCTAAACTAAATGTACTCCCCACTTTTCACGCAACTGCTCATTTATGATCTAGCTGGCCAATCACAACCACAGGAAGGTAAGTCTGCCAAGGTCATGCCCTTTTGCAGGCCTCCTGTTTATTATCTGACAGCCCCATTATATTTAAGGTTTGTGTAACTGGTTTTGTGGAACTGTTTACATTACTTTCCCAGGTGTCTTAATTTAAGCTAATTTGATTTCAGAAGACATTTTCTGGTGTTACATGTGTTCTGCAGTGAACTTAATGCTGTTCCCTAGGTACCATATCCACTGGTTTCCATAATTCTGAGAGAGCATGCTTGCTAGCATGCCTTTTGATATTTTTCCTCCTCCTTGATCCCCCATTGCCCAAAAAAGATCCCAGACAGGCAATCTCATCCGTCCTATATTCCAACCTTTTCCCACATAACCAAGATGAGCAATCAACCGATAGCTGCAGTGAGATTTAGAGACTAGTCTCTCAGGAAACAGTGCCTTGCCAAATTTCATATTTACCCCTTCCCCCCCAACCCATAGAGAAAGGGGGCTTACCCTTCAGAACCTTGGTTCTCAGAGTCCTTCCAAGTACAGTTCATATCAGGAAGGAAAAGGCCTGCCTCACCCCTGTCTTTGGGGGGTCACATTCCTGGGTCACACTAACCAGAGCAGCCCTTACAGCCGAGAAGCAGCAGTTCAATGCAAGAGGCCTCCTTCCTCCCTGGCTCCCGGCCACTGGGCAGGGCAGAGCCCCACCTAAGGCAGGAAGCAAAGCGAGCCTGGAAGACAAGATACCTATCATCTGTGTCTTGCTCTGCCTGTTCTAAGAAGGGTGGAGGAAAGCAGGAAGGGCAGAGCAGATCAGAAGAGGTGCAGGAGAGCAGAAGTGGAAAGACCTGTTGTGTGGCTAGCGAGGGTTCCGGAAGCTAGGTAAGGAGTGCAGAAGCACCCAGCGAGTGGACATGCAAAGCAAGGAGACGGATGCACGAAGTATTTGGGAGGTCAGTGCAAGGAGCTGGACGTGGGGAAGGGAAAGGGACCTTACAGCTTACAGAACACTCTGAAAGGAGGCAACCGTCAGGATGAGGCAGGGAGGAACGGTATCTGAGCAAGTCTAAACACCAGCCGAAGGCCCGCCTCCTGCCTTGTGTTGACAAAGGCTGGGGCAACAGTGGAACCGACCCAAGGTGGAGGAGTCCAGGCTGGCCCTAGATCCTTCCCCGGACAAAGACCTCTGGGGCTAACTCCACACTCGCATTTCTGTTTGCTTCTCTCAAGGACCACACCCTCGGGAGAACCCCAGTGATGGAACCAAAGCCACAGACATCCCTAGAAGCAGTAGATACTCCTTGATAATAGCCGGCTAACCTGGTAAGCACTACTCCCAGCATAAGCCAAACGCCTTGCTGACCCTCTAAATGAGATGAGCCTCCAAAAACGAGGTTCATGTTGACAGGCGAGTCGTCCTGCGGTATCATCTCCCAATTGGTCCACACAGGACTTCAAGGGAGAAGTGATTCATTTCAGTCAAACATGTGTGCCCATCCTGTCTTATGAAGCCCAGTAGTGGTGCCATCAGTCAAACTGGGCTAACGTCTCTCTGGAAGAGCACTGCTCACTGGAGCTTGCTGCACTGAGGCAAGCCGCTACTGGGCATTACAATTGCGGCTCACGCAACTAAGGACTTGAATTTTTAGTTCATTGACTTTTGATTAACTTAGATAGGGATATGTGGCTAGTGGTCACTGTGGACCGTGTAGATTGAGAACTCAAAGTAAAAATAGGTGGGGGGCCAGATCACATCTTCCAAAGATGCCAGGAAAAAAAAAAAAAAGTCATGGAATTCTATTTCTCCACTGTGAGGAAGCTGACTCTTAATGATCAGCAACTGTTCAAGTTCATTTCCAGCACCGAACTCTTCTATGGTCACTGCAACATCTCCACACCAATGTGCCTCCAAAACAGTTTGGAAGGCCCTCAGAGACCTCAGTTCGGAAGGCCCTCAGAGACCCCAGCCCAACCAGTCATCCACTGTGGGACCTAATTCTCCACGAAGGCCCCGCAGATTTCACCCAATCCTTCCAATGCCCCCAGCAGCAGTGAAAGTCAGCCACAGGAGAAGGAATCCATCCTCAAGTCCGAGGACACTGTTCTGACCAGTAGTCAAGGTTGCTCAAAATAATAAAGGAATTTTGCACCATGCTTTACCTTGTATGCAGTCCCTTCATGTGCGCTGTCTCGCTGAAGCCTCACAGTGACCTCATCATGTAAGTATGAAGTCAACACATTTACTTTACAGAGGTTAAGTGACTCAAGCAAAGCAATATGGCTTGTGTTTAGGAACCATACACCCTAACTCAGTGCATCTTCCAAGGAGTGAAAAAAGACAACTGAGAGAAGTAAAAGTCAGGGTTGGGAAGGGGGAAGGCATAGAAGGGTGACTAGAGCAGAGCACAAAGTTAGGCAGATCAGCTTGTAACCTGAGAAATCAATCTATTTCCATCTCCCTCATTTAAACAGAAACACATTCAGTTCCAAAGAGCTAAGCACCTCAGACTAGAGCCAATTAAAGGGAGACTGTGCTCTCAAATAGTGGTTCTCCAAGTGTGGCCCCTGGACCAGCAGGTCAAGCATCATTTGGAAACTAGTTAGAAATGCAAATTCTCAGGCCCCTCCAAGAGCTAACTGAAACAAAACCTGGGGGAGGAGGGTGCTCGCGGTCTGTTTTGTTAAAACACGGGCCCTCCCGGTGATTCTGATATCCACCCACATATGAGAACCACTGTTCAAACCACTACCCCAGAACTGTATGTCTGAGGTTCCATTCCCTTTCCTCTGGGAAACTGACAACTTGGTCGTCGAGGGAAAGGAAAGGGAGCTGCCGGTCGTGAAGTTCAGGACACATCCCGGTGACATCAGCCCTGACTTACTATACCTAGGGTGACAAGCACAGGTAAACTTGGAAAGAGCTCCGAGAGCACACAGACCTCCTCTTTCCACAGGGAGGAAACTTCTTTCCTCAGAAAATCCTGGGTGATCGGTGGGGAGGAAGGTCTATTTTATAGCTAGAACTAGCTTGTGGGTAGAACATCCTAACTTCTAACTTCCTTCAATAAATAATATTTGGTACACAATACAGTGTTCCCAACTGTGAAAAGCTAGGTTTCTATAAGAACCGGAATTCCAGTTTCTTGAAGAAAGGACATACATGAGAATACACATACCAAAAACCACTGGTCTCTCTGTTATTTTAATAATAATAATAATAGCAGGTATTTACTGGGTACTTTCAATATGTCCAGCACTGTACATATGCATTGTTCCTTTTTACCCTCATGTGATTCCAAGAGGTGAGAACTCTTTCTGTCTTCATTTCATCCATGATGCTTCAGCAGGTTAAATTCCCTGAGATTATACAGGAAGGAGGCAGAAGGGCCAGGAAGCAAACCAGGTCCACTGTTCCTAAACAATCTAGAATACTACCTCCTTTCTCCCTTTAACACACATACTCTCATTTTAAAGCTACCTAACTTTCTTCGTACTCTGTATGTTATTGAGTCTTGAGTACTGCATTTTTACTATTTTTTTAAGCTATTATGCCATGTGATGTTGCAAAACAGCCCTCAACCACACTCAATTTACCCCAATGAGGATGACCCACACTAAAGAATTCATGGCAATACAGATACCCACAAACTGCATCAAAGGCAAAAACTGATTTTATTCCCATCATGTGTGGGCAACCTGCCCAGGGAAGCCCTGACCCCTTCCATCCAAGCAAGCCCTCTCTTTTCAGTGCTCATGGTTGTCTCTTTTACTGCACTTTGCACACAGAAATGTCCACACCATGACCCCACTAAGGGGTGAGCTCTTGAGAGTGGGAACATGCCCGAGTTAGCTGTGTGCTTCGAGAGCACTAAAAACATGATCAACACCTAAGAGATGCTTTTTGATTGGTAGCCAGACATACAAATTCTTAAAAGAGGGCAAAAATGAACTACAATTTGAACACAAAAGGTAAAACTATGGGGGCGCCTGTGGGGGTGCACTCGGTTGAGCATCCAACTCTTGGTTTCAGGTCAGGTCATGATCTCAGGGTCATGAGAGGGAGTCCCACATTAGGTTCCTCACTCAGCACAGAGACTGCTTAAGTTTCCTCTCCTTCTGCCCCTCCCAGCCACACTCTCTCTCTCTAAAATAAATAAATAAATCTTTTTTTTTTTTTTTTTTAATGTAAAACTGGGACACCTTGGTGGCTCAGTTGGTTAAGCAGCTGCCTTCGGCTCAGGTCAAAATCCCAGGGGATCAAGTCCTGCATTGGGTTCCCTGCTTAGCAGGGAGCCTGCTTCTCCGTTTGCCTGCCCCTCCCCCACTTGTGTTCTCTCTCTTTCTCTCACTCTCTCTCTGGGCAAATAAATAAATAAAATCTTTAAAAAAATGTAACACTATGAAACTTTAAAAGAAAACATAGGAGACAATCTTGGGGATATAGGCCTAGGCAAAGCATTCTTAGATGTGATACCAAAAGCCCAGTGCATAAGGGGGGTGGGGCAATAAACTGGACTTCATCAAAATTAAAAACCTTTGCCCTGCAAAAGATCCCGTTAAAAAGATAAAAAGGCAAACTACATACTGGAAAAAAATATATGCAAGCCATATATCTGACAAAGTACTCATATTTAGAATATAAGAACTCTCAGAGCTTAAGAGTAATAAAAAAAACCCAGTCCAGTTAGAATATGAGGACACAGCAGACATTTCACCAAAGGGGACATACAAATGGCAAACATGAAAAGATGCTCAATATCATTAGCCATTATGGTATGCAAATTAAAACCAGGCTGATTCTAGAATACCTATTGGGACAGCTAAAATAATAAACAAATGCAGGTAAGGATGCAGAGAAAAACCAGATCTCTCCTACGTGGCTGGTGGGAATGTAAAATTGTACAGCCACTCCAAACACAGCTTGGCAATTTCTTAAAAAAACAGAGCATACAACTACCATTCAAAATCTGGCAACGACACTCCTGGGCATTTATCCTGGAGAAGTGAAAACACATCTTTGCAAAACCCCGTGCACAAATGTTCCCAACAACTTTAATTGTAAGAGTCCAAAACTGGAAACAACCCAAATGTTCTTCAGGAAGTGAACGGTTAAACAAGCTGTGGTATATCCATACCATGGACTACTACTCAGCGATAAAAAAAGAACAGATTGTTGATAGTGTGACAGCCTGGATGGATCGCATGGGTGTCATGCTGAGTGAAAAAGCGAATCTGAAAAGGTCACATACCACATGATTTAATTTCTGTAACATTCTCAAAATGACAGAGAGGGAGAAGAGATTTAGTGGTTACTAGGGTTTACAGCTAGGTACCGGGAGGGGAGAGTGGATGTAACTATGAAGGGTGGTATAAGGGTCATCCTTGAGCTGATGGAATAGTTCTATATCTTGACTGTGATGGTGGTTACCGGAATCCACCAGCGTGGGAAAAAATGCAAAGAAGTTCATATCTACAAACACAGACACGTGCCTGGAGAACCAGTGAAATCTGACATGTTCCGATGTCAGTTTCCTGGTTCTACTGTACTTTGGTTATGTAAGATGTTACCAATGGGGGAAAATGGGTGAAGAGTACACAGGACCTCTCTACTATTTTTGCAACTTCTCATAAGGCTATAATCATTTCAAAATAAAGTTTTTAAAAAGGGAATTACAGGCCTTTTACTTAAAACAAAACTAATGAAAAAGAGGTATATACAGCTGCACTAATGGTCAGTGAGATCCCAAACACAGATTTAAAGGCATATAGTAGGTCTATGTGACTTCATTTTTTTTTTTAAGTTAAATCCAATTCTCCAGAGTCTTAACAGGAATACATTTCCTAATATCTTACAGCTACTTCCCCATCCCCTCATAAAATGAAAAAAAAAAAAAAAAAGAAGTCCTGATGTGTGAGCCCCTTTGGGAATCCAGGAGTCCTATCCTAAGTGCCTGGAATGAATAGACCCTGTTTCACATGAACAGAGGCCAAGGGCCTCACAATTTGGAGAACAGGCAACCTGCCACACACAAGCCCAGGCGTGGCTTCCTTCAGCAAAAGTAGTGTACGGACCCACCCACAATGGCCAAGCTTTAAATGATGCCTTTCTTCCAAAACAAAACAAAGTCAAACCAATAAAATAATTTTTTTTTTAAATCGCTAAGCAAACAAACAAAAACCTCAACAACCTCAGACTACTTCCAACAAACCTTATAATCAAATATGTCCTCGGAGTTGACCTCCAACTTACCCCTTGCTTTTCAAGTATTCCATTGCCTAGTGAATTCTGGGACACAAGAGCCTACCAAAATTAATGAAAAAATAGAAGGAGAAAAATTATTCAAAACGCTAGAGATTTCCTGACCTGAGCTGCTTCCATATGCATTTGAAATGCAGATAGCCACATGAAGGTGAGGGGTAGGGGAGTGCGGGATGCTACTTTGGGAGAATTTTGCCTATCAGAACTACTAAAGGGTCTTACAAAGTTATTTCCTTTTATTTTACTGGCCTGGAAAAATCTTTCAGATTTTTACAGTTTTCACTAGCAATTCCCTTGTTTCAGAAGCCATTAATTTTTTTTAAAGCCTTACGTTATACAGTACTTAATCATTTTCAAAGTAGTTTCACAAATTACTATGAAGAAAATCAGCCCTGGTACCTAGGGGCTGCACTTTTCCCTGCAACTTTCGCCAGCCAGGCTATCTTCTAATTTCAATTAGTTTGGCCATCTTTCCCCCAGGCCCTGGGTCCACTCTTCTCCACAGGGGCAGACTTCAAAACAAAACAAAAAACCCACATCTCTACCAAGCCTCCAGATTCACTGGCCAAGGGCAGACACTCTCAACTCTAATCAGCAGAGTGCCTTCCCAAAAAATTACTCACACTTCTACATTCATGTGCTTTTCTCAATGACAGCACTTTGAAATCTCATTTAAACTGAAAGTCCTCCATTTGCTTCCATGAAAAGATGTATTTTTAAATGCTTTGATCTCCACATGCCCTTCTGTACATTAATATTCTTTACCTTCCACCAACAGCACAGAACCTAAAAGACCAAGACTTCTGTGCATTTTAAAAAGAAGAGGGAGTTTGAATTAAAAGCATGGCACCTTCTCTCCCTTCTATCCATTTGCAGAGTTTGGGTTTCCTTATTTATCCTGAGAAATGTATCTCACAAAAGTCAAACTATTCCTATCCTAAAACTAAATATCTCCCAGAACCCACCAGGGAGACTAGAGGCATCTCTAAATCTTCTACTCTATGTCTTCCTCCTTTTCATTCTGGTCAAATCAGTGGTTTCCAACCCTTTACTCCTTGGCAAAAGCAGTTCAAAGTGTATTCAACTATTGTTCCCACACAATTCCCAGAAAGATGTTCATAGTAGATGCACGAACATGCTCAGAACACGACTTGGAAAATAAATTTCAAATTGGTCTAGATTCTTCAAGAACTTGCAATCTAGGGAACCCCCTTAATCCCTACCCTAGGTCTGCCATCTACGGGGATACGGGGAGCTACTAGGGTCCAGCAGCGGTGGGCTGCCAGGAGTGGTGGGCAGCCAGGGGAAATATTAAGTCAGTTTGGCAGGGACCCACAGGCCCTGCAGAGAGCAGTAATTGTTCAACATCTCAAGCCTTGACTTTTCACTTCCCGAAAAGGAAGGAAGTTTTTTGGGATAGCAGCTATTAATATCCCTCTATTTACTCGCTCGTGGCAAGTAACGCTGTCTGGGGTAGTCCAAAGCATCTTTGGAGATCATAATTGGCTCTCGTGACCTCCTACGTCCGCTACCAACCAACGACTTTATAAGCAGTACAAAAACTCGATTCTCATAATATGCGCTGAAAGAAGGACATGGACAACCATGTCGGCACTTGATCGGGACAGAGCAAAGTAGTTGAGAGACTAAGGGCATAAAACATTCAGTCCCAACCGCGAAAGCCACAGAAACAGGGCGCCCCTCTACCGAAGCCCCCAGTCCAAGTGATCCATAGGATAGCCGAGCATTTTCCAAAGCACTGCCATTTGAAGACAGGAAACCAACACCCAAGCCCAAATGGCAAAACCTTCAAACAAAAATGGAAAGGGAAAGCCTTCCCAGCCACCAACCAAGTCACTACAGAGTAGGGCGTGGCGCGGCGCGGGAGCTGCCGGTAGGGAGCCGGGATTCCCAGCCTGGCCTCCTAATGGGGAAAATTTGGAAACGTCGTAGAGAGCTCAGAACAGGAGGCAGAGGCCCTCGAGGTGGGTGCGCGCGCGACGTCGCAGGTTCCGCCGCCTCTTGCTCCAGCCCTGCAGCCTACGGGGCACGCTCGGCCCCTGCCCCGGCACAGGGCCCCCGGCTCCGCAGGGCTGTCATGGGCCGACGTGCCAATCTCCCTCCTGCCACAAATGTCACATTCCAAGAAAAACCAGTTCCACTTGGAAAGTTTAATTTTCCCCCCTTGAAACCAGATTCTTTTAAAGGCGGCACTAACAGCGAGGGAGAGCTAAGTCTAAGTCCCCAGTTTCTAAGAAACTTGTCCGGGGAGAACAAAGGAGCAGCAGCGAACGCGATCCGAGCCCCCGGGTCTGGAGCACGACCCCCTGGCCGCCCCCACCTGCCAGAGCCGAGACTTCCCCCCGGGGCAGGAAGGGTCTGGCCGGGGCGCCGCATCCCGTCGGGCGGGCCCGTGTGCGCGCCTTTGTCTCGCGCGGAGGGCAGCGGCCACCGGCCCCCAGCTTCCGCCCCCTCCCTCGGCCGCCGGGAGACCCGCGCGCGGGCGCGTCCTGGAGAGTGCAGGCATATGGCAGCCCCCTCAGGAAAGGCCAGCCTCGCGTCGGGGGCGCGCCCGCACCCCGGGACCCCGGCCCAGACGGCCCACACAACTTCCAGGCTCTGATGGGGCGCGGGGCGGCGCGGCAATCCGACCCGCCGCACCCGGGGCCTGCAGGGTGGCGTGGAACAGAGTTCCGCTGCTTCTTCTTTTTTTACAAACCAGTCTGGGTAAGGGACAGCAAGATTGCAGTGGCTGACATTCCCGGCCACCCGCGCCGAATCGGCTGCCCAAGCCGCTGGGGACCCTGGCCGATCTCCGCCCCGGGTCCCCCGAGGAGGAGCCCCGTGCCGGGAGCAGCAAGGGGGTGGGGGAGCACCGGTCGGCTGGGTCCCTCGCGTGGGAGCCTCCGAGGCGCCCTCCCCGCACCCTGAGCGGGGACTGGTTACCTTTCACCGAAGACTCATAAGTTTCCCGGCGCAACTTTGCCCTCCACATGAGGCGACCATGGCTAGCTCAGTGGCGCGGCTGGGGGAGGCGGCCGCCGGGCAGCGTGCTGGGCATGGCGTGGGGCAGCGCAGGGAAGCGGCGCCCGACAGTCAGCCCCATTCACACAGGAAGGAGAGAAACGCCAGGGCTTCACCTCCAGCCGCGAAGCCGCCCGCAGCCCCTGGGTCCTAGAGCGTCCCGCGCGCCCCACCGCCGCCCGCGCTCCTGACTCCAGGCTCCCCGCTCCCCGCGCTCGCGCCGGGGAGGGTCGTCGGGCCCGTCACAGAAATCCTACACTCCACCCCCGCCGCGGCGCCCGGCCGCTGGGCCCTAGAGCCCGCCTTCCACAGCCCGCCACCCCTCCCGGGCCGGGACCTCGCCTGCTGAAATTGCCAGGAGCTCAAGCTGACGTGTGTCCCCGAGAGGTTAGGAGGGCGACAGCCTCCGCCGTTTTGTTCCCTGCCACAGCTTAATTAATGTCAGACTCAGCAGTTCTCCCTCCTTCGAGTTTCTCTTCCTATCCAGCAGGCCTACTGGGGCAGAAATCAGTTTCCCGGTCAGCCCTCAGTGTCCCTATTAGGATATGTTTAGGATTTTTTAAGTGGAATTTCCAGGTGAAAAGCGGTCAGGCTTTTTTCTCTTTGCATTCCTCAGGCCCTAGTTCACATACTGGGATTGGGCACCGAGCTGCTAAGTTCGACTCTGTTGTCAAGCAGAAGGGCCAAAACAGATCTTCTAGCCTTAGATATTAAATGTGTTGGCAGAACTGAATGTCCTGTGGTCACAACCCCACGGGCTGTTACCTGCCCTGGTGGAGACACAGAAAGTGACTCTGGAAAAACGTTGCCCATTCTGCCCCACCTCTTAAATCAGGCTGTTATTAAGAAACAGGACTTCCCATCCCATTATACTCAATTATACTGGGCATACCTCTGGAGCCTTGATCTGGGGACCTGGAACAAGGCAAGCATAGCCCTCCTCCCTAGCTTTCAGGGACCTGCTCTGCAGCTGCCAGGTTGAGAGACCAGGGAGTAGAAAGTTCCTGCAAAAGATGTCAAAAGGACAGTCTGTGCACACCACACTTCTTATCTTGTGCTCCTCTCCTCTCTTTGTCTTCTCACTAGATCAGGATTTCTCCTGGGATTCCTGCCTGGACTGTAGCAATTACCCAATTAGTCTGCCAGTGCTTGTACCCTTATGCTCAATTCTGGTGGACTGTGTATCCTGATTCCAGTCTGTTCTTCTGATTAGTCTGATGGCTCAGTGAATCCGCTCTCAAGATAAAACCCAAATGCAGTAATGTAGCAATAATGTATGAAATACCTACTCCATTTAAAGTTAGCTGCCCTAGGACTTGATAGCGCATCAAAGAAACAAAAGAAGCAGCAGCTCACCAGTGTTGCTAGGGTTTATTTAAGTAGACAAGATATGCAACCAGAAAATAGAAAAGCGCTGGTGATGCCTGAAAAATGCGGAGTAAAGGACTGACCCCATCCAGAAAAAGGGGAGGCTTGAAGGGTAGGTAGCATTTGTAGGAAACGAGTCTAGAGTGGGGAAAAGACAATGGATAGAAAAAGGAGGGAAAGAAGGAAGGAAACTAATATTTATTAACTGCCCCCTTTAGATAACACATTATATCCTAGGAGGCAGCAAAATTTAATAGTTACAAGCATCCACTGCAACAAAACAGGTATAGGTTGAGTGACAGCCCACTCACTGTGTTGACCTTGGGCAAATCACCAGACTTTTCTAAACTCCAGTTTCATTTCATTTGCAAGGTGACGGGAATAGCCATGGAGTGGAGGTTGTGGGGTTGGAATGAAGTAACAAATAAAATACTTAGCATAATGCATGTAAGTGCTGAACGTATATTTGCTATTATTATTTCAAAAAAATTTTTAAGATTTTATTTATGTATTAGTTAGAGAGAGAGAGAGAACGAGCACGGGCAAAGAGAGGCAGGCAGAGGCAGAGGGAGAAGCAGGCTCCTGCCAAGCAAGGAGCCCAATGTGGGACTCGATCCCAGGACGCTGGGATCATGACCTGAGCCGAAGGCAGCCCCTCAACCCACTGAGACACCCAGGTGTCCCAACCCTTGAATAGCCCTGTGAAATAGGGAGCTGATCTGAGAAACAGTCCCAGGAAGCAATGACATGTGAGGTCCAGGCAAGGTGATGGGAAAGGAAGAGCAAGATACCATCTAGATACTAAATCTTTGAAGATACCAAGTACAGTGAAGATACCAAATCTTGAGGCAAGAATTTTACTTTTTCCAGTGACTTAGATAGGAGGAAGAACAAGGTAATCAAGTTAAGCCAGTTTTGAGCCTGGGCTATAGGAAGAATGGACCATTCCTAGAAGGATGGACCATTCCTAGAAGGATGGGTCATTGGACCAATGCTAGGAGAAGCTGAGTGAAGAGGAAGGACTGGTTTGAGAAAGATGTTGAAAGACTTTACTGTCCTCTTGGCCAGAGGAAAGAAGAAACAAGAACCTGCGTGAGAAGCAGAGAACAGAGGTGTAGAGAAAATATAAATGAAGCTATGAAGATCGATTTACTTGGAGAATGCCCAGGACAACAAAAATAATAAATAGGGAAAGGAGGAGGAAGAAGAGGGCAGACTGGAGAAGGAGAAGGGTGTGAAGGTTTAAAGTCATGGAAGCCAGAGGAAGTTGTGAGAGGGTCCCTCCAGCAAGGGCTCGGGATTCCCAGACTTCCCACGAAGTGGTGGGTACTGCTTGTGGGCCCCACGGTCAGCTGACCGCAGCAGGTGGACCTAGCCTGAGCTCTTCAAATTAGATACCAACAAATAATACAAGGGCCAAATACATGGCAGGTCAATTTTTCCCCTCCACGAACCTGAAGTTCCTCAACTACTAATAATCACCAGAGCAAATATAGAAAACGAATAATCTTCCACATCAACTATATCTAAAAAAATATATAGCTGGGAATCCATTGTTCAAGCACTAAAGCCTGAGAAAAAGACTTCGGATTTGACTTGCAGCAGGTCATTAATAATGTCTCACAGTATATTTGGTTGCAGATTGCAACATGTGATTGGGGCTAAACATAAACAAGGTGTGTCGACAACCGAACCTGAACTCTGCTTTATTAGCAGTAAGGTAGCTCACCAGGCAGCATCTGTGTTGTCTTTGGGTCTAGATACTCACTCTAAAGGTCAGCATTCTTTCTAAAGTGACCTGGTTGTCTTTTACTCACTCCCAGGAAGGTCAAGAAGGTGATGGAACAGTTTCAGCACTCTTCGGGACAACTCAAAGAGCAGTCTTTAACTCCAAACAGGGCACGTACTAGGATGTTCCAGACCAGATGACAGATCCAGGTGGAAGAGAATGCACATGGTCTTTAGAGTCAGTCCTGAGTTCTAGTCCCGGGTCCACCTATTTCCAGCTATGAAGAGTAACATAACATGAGCCTCAGCCTTCTCCTCTGGAAAATGGGAATAATTACACTTACCTCATTGGCTTATTGTGAGGGTTAAACTAGATACTACATATCAAGTGCTAGACACACAACAGAAATCCAGTAAAAGAAACCCTTCTCTTCTCCGATGATCTGAAACACCAAGGAATTGAAATTCTCTATTAAAATGCAAACTTCGTTTCCCCTCACCCTTCTTCTCTGCACCCTCCAAACACACCCCTTAAAGTCCTTGTCAACTACTGCATGGACTAGGATGGGCCCGAAGAATGGGCCTGAGCTTGCCAGGAGGGAAACAAGAGACGGCAAGAAGAGAGTGGTTATGACCACACCAGCATCACCTAAAACGGATCCCACTCCATTTGGGAGTCGCCAGTCAATGCCTGTGGAGTGAACAAACCTGTGACTGGTTGTAGCCCGGCTGTCCTTATCAAAATGTTTGTTTTGCTCGAAGAACACGGAAGGAGATTTTTTTAAGCCCAAGTTCTGTAATGCTTCCCAAAGTATGATTTATAAACTGGAAATGTACAAGGTTCAATGTCTGATGTCCCCACCTCCAAATTCTAGAGATTCAGGATCTCTAAGGGTGACATCCTAGAATCCATTCTGATTCCTGGCACATTGCAGTTTGAGGGGCACGAACTACGGTCCCCGACTGGCTCCTTGGGGTCATGGTGCTCTAGTGATTCTACTTCAGAAGCATTCACTACATCAGAGCTTAGTATGATAAAGGTCAAGGATGATGGGCGACATACTAGAAGTTAAAAATAAAGCATTATAGGAGCAAAATGGAGTGACTGAGACTCTGCAGCAGGCAACCGGCAGGTTCCAAGAAATCCGAGGACTGAGACAAGCAGGAGACTACCAGCAAAGACATGGACACAGGAAAGGAAAGCACACGCCATCCTGCTTCTCAGCACTGCCTTTGAGCCCCTTCTGCTTTTCGTAAGCATACAATGATCATGCCCACCACAGGTATGATCATTGCCATATTACTGCCCTGCAAGAAGGTTTTTCCCAAGCTTTTCTTTCAGTTCTCTGTTTTACAGTGACAATGGTTGTGATTTTTTTCTGCTTGTTTCCAAAGACAAAATCATGTTCTTAAATAAGCTTTCTCACAAGGCACGTGCTTCCTCTGACACATGACCTGCCTCCATCTTGCAAGTTGTTGACAGGAGCAAAATTCAGGGAATACTGGGCGGGCCTCAAGTAGATGAGGGGCAGGCTGCAGGGATTATTGTGTGCAGAGACGGAGGAGCAAGGGATGAGCCTTTGCTGGGCCAGACTGACTAAGAATGGAAGAGTAAAACACAAAGAAGAGGAAGATGTCAAGGGCAAGTGGAAATACACAAGGTATGGCACCTGTGAACTTCTGGAAATATGAGGTGCTGCTTTTAGGAGGAACTCAATGTCACATTTGGAGGCATTTGGAAACCCTGCCCCATTTGAAGCTTACCAAGGACTCTGTTGATTATGAAAAAAATTTCCCCATAAATATCTAGTAAGTACCTACTAAGGGCCAGGCTCCCTGCTACCATCCTACACAGGCATTAGGCTCGTCTGTTAAGTTATAGATCTCAGGCCTGTTTGTCTGGATGTTTTTAACTTCACCACCCACCACCGGTCTCTTCTTGCCCGTGGCAACAACTTGAAAGATGGAGGCAGGTAACACTAGTGTGTTACCTAGCACACGATCAACACCTAATTTGATTTATGGAAAACACAACCAGCAGAGGGTAGACACGATCGCGTCCAGGGAGAAGGCACACACACAAAAATGCTAAGGAGGGAGAGTACTGACAATGTCCCAGGACCAACCTGGGGTCAGATCCTGACTCAGTAGCTAGGAGTTCTTTACAAAGAGGCTGGCAAGTAGCAGGTATTTAATAAATAATGATCATTTCAATTATTAATAGCTACTCTTACTCTAGAAATCTTGGGAGTATTGAGAGCTCATAATTTTTGGTTGATTGGTTTCTCAAGGTTTCTTAGTAGCAGAACTACTGACATTTTGGACCAAGAGTGACCATTGTGAGGGACTGTCCTGGCCACTGGAGGGAGTTTTTAGCAGCACCCAGTAGATGCCAGGAGCAACCTCACCAGCATAAAGTCAGAGTCGGGGAAAGAGTTCAAATTCACACCTTAAGTTGTCCATCCAGAAACCCAGAAGTATTTATTGTGTGTCAGCGATAAAGCCAGTATCACGCTAAGCAAAACAAGTCTTCAGAAAAGTTCAGGGTAGAGGGGGGAATAATTAGAAATAACTAGAAAAAAGTAAGACCAAGAACAGAAGGATTGACTAGAAGGATTCGAGAAAGCACAACAGAGTTTGAAAGAAGGCAGAGCTACAGGAGAGCAGCAATGGCGTATTCATTCAATCATTCCTTCAAAACATATTATTGGTGACATTGACTAATAAGCGACACAGGTGCGTGCCATCGAATGGGATCTGTCTTACTAACATGTACATAATCCAACCTATAATTACACATTGGTCTATGTGTGATGAACAGGAGCAGGGCACAGTAACAGAGACTAAAGAGGGAGAAGGGGGCTAGAAAGGGAGGGCATCTCCAAGATGGTGCAGGAGAAGGGAGAGCGTTCCAGCTGGGCAAACAGCATGTGCAAAGATTCTGAAGCAGAGAAGAGCTCAATGAGAGGGAAGAACTTAAAGGAAACAAAGGGAGGAGAGGGCCTGCAGGGATGGGCCCTGGAAGAATTCCATAGGAATGTTA
>RCUC01121941.1:0-23662 GCA_003697995.1 Taxidea taxus jeffersonii | reverse complement strand
ACCATAAAACCTTTGCACCAAACCAAACTTTTAAAGGCTCTCACTATTGCTTTAATATTCTCCATCTTGCTTATCCATCATATAGGGAGACATTAGGACTACTTAGGGGTGTTCTCAGGTACTATTCTTAGTCTGTTTTTCTTTTCCAAAATCAGTCTTACAGCTGACAAACTGAAACTAGAGAGCAGTGGGATTCTCAGGGATTGTACCCAGAAATACCCAAGTCAGTATGGTTTTATAATGCTGGTAAGGAGTGATAACTGCCTTGCCCTGAGTGGTGGAACTTGCATTGTGCAATACAGAGATGACATTTGGGAAAAGTGAAAAATAAGCAAATTGATTAGTTTTGACCCACCGAGATGACAAGCTGATGCTCATCCAATCCTCATTGAATGACAGATTCTATTTTAAAAGAAGATTTTTTTAATATAATATTCTTTTAAAGATTTATTTATTTTATTTTTTAGAGAGAGAAAGGGTGGGGGAGGAGAGGAAGAGGGGGAGAGAGAATCTCAAGCAGACTCCCTGCTGAGAGTAGAGCCTGATGCTGGGCTTGATCTCAGGACGCTGAGATCATGACCTGAGCCAGAATCAAGAGTTGGTCATTTAACCAACTAAGCCACCCAGGCATCCATAAAGGAATATTTTTAAATTATTGATAAAATACTAATACTAAAAAATAAATTTAAAAAAGTAACAGGAATAGCTGTGACAAAAATATGCTATGCACTTTTTATGCATTATTTTAACACAGCTATCTATCAGGCAGGTATTATTATGATGTACATTTTATAGATGGAAACCTGAGGTTTAGTTAACTAACCAATGTCAAAGGACATTAGGTAGATGTGCACAGGTCCATCTGACCCCTGAGCCCATGCTCTTAGGTACAATGCTTTAAAATATATTTACAATAGAATTTTTTCTAAGTAGATATGTAAAAAGGATAGCAAAACTAATTACAATCACATTCACTCACAGACAACTTGGCAAAATCTCTTCTACATGTATCATACATATCCCCACAATTTAGCAAAAAAAGGGAGCAGAGATCATTCTTAACATACTGTTGTATAAGTTTTGTATTTTCATTTGAAATACTATGTGGAGGTCTTTCATGTCAATATGCTTCTACCACATTATATCTAATGACTGTTTTTCATTGTTATCCCTATACCATAATGTATAATCAGTCCTCCCTTGGGACATTGTGGTTCTTACACAGAGTGATGAAACAAATATCCTAATAACTGACTTCTTACATGCACTTTTACATCCTTAAGATAAATTCCTAGAAACAAAGTATAGGTTTATCACATATTGCCAAATTACCTTCAGAAGTGCAAATTTTCATTCTTACCAGCAATGTATTAAAGAGTGTCCTCTTTCCCATGCCAGCACTGGGTGTTAGCATTTTACATCTCTGCCAATTTTAAATGGGAAATAATAAAATCTCATTGATCTTTTATTTGCTCTGCCTTAATTAGCACTAGGGCAGGGCATTTTTCATATCCTTGGTATTTGTATTAGTGCTTTTGTCAAATATATATACCTGTCCATCATGATTTTCTTTCAGGGCTCATTAAATAGTAATCATTTGCCAAAATAATGTATTAAATATATTTCTTCCAATTTTTGCATTTTCTAAATTTTTTTCAATTGCAGAGAACTTAAAACTTCTCTTTTCTTCTTTGGTTTCTGTCAACATCACCATGCATGAAAAGAATCTCTACCTTAAGGTTATAAAAATATTCTAAGTTTTCTTATACCTAAGTATTTTTTAACATTTCAATATTAAGTTTATCTAGAATTTCTTGGTGTAAGATGTACTTTATTTCTTTTTTTTTTTAAAGATTTTATTTATTTATTTGACAGACAGAGATCACAAGTAGGCAGAGAGGCAGGCAGAGAGAGAGGAAGGGAAGCAGGATCCCCGCTGAGCAGAGAGCCCGATGTGGGGCTCGATCCCACGACCCTGGGATCATGACCTGAGCCTAAGGCAGAGGCTTTAACCCACTGAGCCACCCAGGTGCCCCTATTTCTTATAATTTATTAAATCAAATGTCCAAACACCATTTACAAAACAATCTATAGATTTATAACTCATTTGTAATTACTTATTGATTTTATACCAAAACTTTATATATACTTATGTTCATTTCTAGCATTATTGGTCTATTTCACATACCTATTTCCTTCTAATTCCTATGATACTATTATCTATTTTAGTCATTACAGCTTTAAAGCCATATTAATGTCTCGGGGCAATTTTCCCATCATTATTACAACTGTCTATTCTTTCAAATGCATTTAATAATTATTTGGAAGCCCCCCTCCAAACAAAAATGACATTATTGTTAGAATTGTGCTAAATCATTAGAATGATTTGGAAGGAACTGATAACCTTACAATTTGAGTAAATTGTTCCTTCTAGGAACAAGGAAAGCATGTCCACTTATTCAAGTTTTTTTATTTTTCTCAATAAAGCATTCACTTTCTTCATATATAATGTGTGCCATTTTATGAATAAAAGTATCTTCTTCCTATTATATTTTACAACTATGATGAAACTCACACAACTGGAATGCAAGTGGTCCTCATTTTGACGAGGGTAAAGCTGATACGCAGTCACCCTCTTCATGTGCAACACAACAGGATATATTAGAGGCAGCAGTTAGTCCCCAGGACACTGTCTCCAGGCCATATCCCTAGAGATGTGTCCACGATTCCCCATCGCTACCACCACCACCCTGCTCACGGCACCGGTGACTTTGAGGACCTTGCCTAGGCCGTTATTTGTATAACTTCCAAACTGACACTCCTGATTTCACATTTCACTCTTTAGTCTATTCTTTGAATTTTAAAAATAAACAAATCATACCACCCCTGCTTAATACTCTGCAGGGGACTCTTAAATCCAAAAGTCTTCCTCTGGCCCACAGGGCTCTACAAGATCTTGACCCTGTGTGCCTTTCCAACCACACCTCCTTGCGCTCCCTTCTCGGCATGCTCCACCACTCTTGCCTTCGTTCAGCACCCCCCCCCCACCATCCCTCTGCCTCAGAGTGCTTCTTCCAGAAGGCTGCTTCTTCTGACCAAAGCTCACCTTAAGGGTCACCTGTTCAACAAGATCTTCCCTGATCATACATTTTAAAGTAGATGCCATGACTTTTATCATATCTTCCTACTTTATTTTTGTAAAAACACTGATCATGAAATTTTAATTTGTGTATTATGTATCATATCCTCTCAGTCTGTCTCCCCCATCTCCATCTTGGAGGCAAAGTCGTAAAATAGTCATAATTTCTGTCTTGAACACTACTGGATTGCCAGGGACTAGTTAAATACCTGGTACATAGCAGATGCTCAATAAAAATCTGTGGAACAAATGAATAATTGAACAAACTCCCATTTTTCTGGGTCATGGTGAGCACCATTTGGTGGAAGCAGCATGCATTTTAACAAGATCTGTGTTTGTGTCTCAGTCCTAGTCCTTGTGAGCTCCTGGGGAAAATACTCAGTCTTGGAATAGTTTTTTTTTTTTCAGTCATAAAACAGGGAGATTAGTAATATTCTATGCAAATTCTATGCATCATAGAATTCGACAATTTAATAAGAAAACACTAGTATAAATACTAGTACAATTCCTAGCACATAAAATGTACTCAAGATAGGTTTGTTCTTTTGCCCATTCCTGAACTACTGTGACTTACCAACTAGCATGTTAACCTATGTCGTTCCTGGGAAACTGAGAAATTTAGGGCCCAGAGAGTCTCAATATTAGGTTAAATCAGACTTTCAAAGTAGGTACAAAACAGGAAGCACTGACATCTGAGACAGGTCTTTGCTGCAGTTTGCTTTCAGAAATTCAGAAGGAAAAGACATGTCAGCAAATTATTCCCTAGCCTAAACTACAACATACAGTCAAAGACAAGGACAGTCAAACAAGTCAACAACAAATTTCATTTTGCTACAAATAAACACAATTAGGGTATTTAATCTTAATGCCACATTAGGGGAAAATACTCATTGCTCAGATGCC
This sequence comes from Taxidea taxus jeffersonii, assembly GCA_003697995.1. Lineage (NCBI taxonomy): Eukaryota > Metazoa > Chordata > Mammalia > Carnivora > Mustelidae > Taxidea > Taxidea taxus. The sequence goes on along the minus strand of RCUC01121941.1, from coordinate 19,620 downwards.
ATATAGCACATTGGAACTATAAAAGGGGACATTAAACATACTCTCCAGAGGAGGATCCAAAATTCAAATAAATCAATGATTATGGTTTCCTAGAGCAGTTTCACTGAGTTTCCATGAGCCACCAATATCAGGGGAGTACATAAATTATATAAGACTATAAAGTCTGACACAGTAAATAAAAGTGGTTCATTCCAAAAAAGGAAATGAATTCTTTGACCTTGACTATCAAAACACCACTGATTTTTTTTTTTTGCACTTTCTTTTGGAGTTTACACTTGAAAATCCAGTTCATTTTGTTTCCTCTTTTGTTTATATTTTTGGGGTTTAGACCCATGGATACAAGGTAGTTTCCTAAATCTCAGGAAGTGTAGGCCTGTCATCAAGAAGGCCAACAATCGCTGTTCATGCTACCATTCCAATCGTGAGCAGCCCTTCTTAAAACCAGGACTCACTCCATTTGAAATACTACCTGGAAAGTAGTGGGCACAAAATTATAGGTCATACCCTATAATGACGAGGTTATGTGAGCCTTAAAAAAAAAAAAATACAGCATATGCTTTCCTAAGTTCTAGAAGAGAACCAGCCAGCACCAAGAAGAAGGATTATCAGCCAAGCATAACAACTGAGAGTGCAGATTCCAGACCATACTGATGAATTTGAATCCCTGTTCTACAGCTTACTAGCTGTGTGAACCTTGGCAAGTCACTTTTCCCTTCTGTGCCTCAGTCTTCTTCTCTGTAAAATGAGGAAGATAATAGTGCCTACATTATATAGTTTTAATGAATTAGGATTTTCAGGAAACTCTGTAAACCTAATTAAAGGCTTTCTATAACCCAGTTACAACTCAAGGGAGAAGTTTCATGTCTCTGTTCCGTGAATTTGTGTTCTTAGTGAGATGAGAGGAGATGAGCCCCTCTCACAGCCTTAGTGGAGTGATAAACAGAGACTCTATTCACATTGTCCCACATTGTTCCTCCTTTGTCCCATAAGGTGGAAGAGGTAAACAAGAGTCATCCACTCACTTTTACCAGTGAAAAAATGGCATCAGTGAAATGAATAAAAATCCAATTCCACTCATCTTAAAAATCAGAGGATACAGTAATTGAACCCTGATTCTTGGGTTTCCAGGCCTCCCCATCACTTCCTACAGGTGTCATAATAAACTGTGACCTATGCTCAGGGCAAAGATGCTGAAGGTAAGTATCCACTGCCTGGGCAAGTATAAAATATCAAAATTTCCTCCTTCAGAGGGCCCCCACAGAGTGAAAAGCAGTAAGACAACACCATTCTAATGCTCCCCAAAATATAAAGCTGGGGCATGAAAAAAAAAAAAACCTTGAAACTCTTCAGGGGGCTGATCTGACTGTGCCCCATACCTCACTACTCACTACCATGCTGTCTCACCTCTGCCCCCTGAGCACTAGATGATGTCTTTGAAATCTGAAAATAACTTGCAGTCCCTGCCATGAGAGGAGCCCATCTGCTGAGAAAAAATTTAAGTGAAGGTTTTTTTGCTTGTTTGGGGTTTTTTTTAAACCATGAGATGGGAGTGATTTTAAAACTAAGGTTTGTAGTGGGAAGAAGAACCTAATCTGGATGCTAACTAAAGAGGGCTGTTCACAGGTATTGGGCAGCAAGATAAGCTATGGGTCTCCCCAAGAACCAGTGCGGACTCTTCTTAACTAGAGGATAATTCAGGAAAGTGAGAACTAAGACAGCAAGAGCCCATTCATCACAACTGTAATAATGAATAGCCATAATGACAATGGAAGGAGAAAGCAGAGAAAATAAAATGTTTCAAGATGGAGAGGTGGTTAGGAAAACTGCATACTGATCATTTCTCTTCCAGAAACACCACTGAGAAAAATTAAGTCTTTAACTTTTGATGGCTTCCTGCAGCTAAGCCACAGAAATCTAATTGAGAGACTCAGGTCCATAGAAATCCACCGTCTGCTCTGGCTTCAGAATCATATTATTATAAGCCTTTGACTTGATTACTGTAAGAAACAAAGAATTATTGCTACAGCACCATTATAAAGACTGTACATCCAAATGATGCTTTTCTAGTCTTTGTTTACTAGTCTTTCCCCATTACCTCCAGCAAAGAGATGATGGAGATACCTCAGGGAACACTGTATTCTGTTTGGTTCTGGGTTTTTTCCAAATGTGTTTTGTATTTCCATTGTAGAAAAGACACAGAATTGAGTGCCTGTATAACAGACAAGAGGACAATTACTTTTGGGATAGCACTGTAATATTACCAATATTACAATACACCTTTTTATCTTTGGGTTTAGGAAAGATGTTGCAACCATATAGCTTCTCACAATTATGTGTTTGCATGCTTCTTATATTGCCCACTGCACATTCAGAGACAGTGCAAGTGTATTGTTCCATTTGCTCCCAATGTTTAGCTCTAGCAGTATCTGCACAGAACAAGCCCCAGCTAAGAACTGTGTCTCCAGGTAGCTTTATACTTTTTCATTTTCTAGCTAGTGGCAGATATGAACAATTTGACAAAGCCAACAGGCTTTCAGAGGAGGAAGAGGCAGCTAAGATGTAATCTCAAAACTCCCTCTGTACTTTATTCAGTGTTGCCTTCTTGTTCATCAGGAAAACCTCTTGTTCATCATCTCTTGTTCATCAGGAAAATCCCCATGACAAACATCATCTGTCCAGTGGCCTTCACTAGCTCTCTCAGAACAGAAAGAATGGCCGCCATCTTCTCCTGCCCAAGCAACTCCCTTTACACAAAGCTTTCTCACACTCATCAGTTCCAACTCCAATGGCCTCTCTGCAACTCTGCCTTCCCAGTTTGGTTTTTGAAAACCTAGCACCAAGCCCTGTGCCTGGCTCTCAGGAAATGTTCTCTGAATAAATGAATGGATGAATTAATTACTTGACCAAGGATTACAACTAAATGGTCAGGAAGCCTCAGAAACATGAGATGGTGACATCTGTTAGGAGTACAGTTCTCTCTCTAGGTATGCAGTTGACACTACAATCACAAAAACAGGACTCCCAAGAGAACATGGTAATTTCTGAATAACCAAAATATCCAGTATTGGTTGTATCAGCTTCATCGTTTATGGCATGCAGTTTACATACACTGGGGATAAAATTTAGTAGCCACTATGTCAGTTCAAGGAAATAATAATGACGGTGCTGCTGATGATAATGAAACCGCCAGTAAGGGGCAATACAGATTAATTTACCATAAAGAGTAGCAGTAAGGGACGCCTGGGTGGCTCAGTTGGTTAAGCAGCTGCCTTCGGCTCAGGTCATGATCCCAGCGTCCTGGGATCGAGTCCCACATCGGGCTCCTTGCTTGGCAGGGAGCCTGCTTCTCCCTCTGCCTCTGCCTGCCACTTTGTCTGCCTGTGCTCTCTATCTCTCTAACTAATAAATAAATAAAATCTTTTAAAAAAAAAAAGAGTAGCAGTAAGAGTAGGTTTTATTTTCGGTGATGGCCTTGTTTTGGGGTTGGGGGATAAGTTCACAGGTATTCATTATCCTATTAAAAATACTGAACTACACTGTCTCGAACCAAAGATTATAATCAATAATTAATAAAATCCTGTGCTAAAATAGAATAAAAAGTAAAGAGAACAAACTTCCTACAATGTATAATTCTCAACCTATTATTATAATTATTTATCTCTGGATAGCACTTTAACATAAATAGCACTCAGTGTTCTACTTCATGGAATGATACAGATTTTTGTCTTAAGTTTAATGAAATCCTTTGTTAATATGGAAAGTGGTAGAGGGCGCTCAATATCCATAAGTGAGTTGAGCATATAAGACTTTAATTATAAGTAGATGTTCTGTTTTAGGGGACACTATAGACTCAGGACCTATTTGTATCTACACAATAAATTATGTTAAAAATAAATTAATAAATAAAAACAGCAGGGTTCTATGATATTCAGACACAAAGCTCAAAATGACTTGTGAAAATCAATTCAATCCTTATTTTCCTTCATTCATGAGCAATGCCCTTAGTTGTCATAAAAACTAATCATGGTTAAAGTTCAATTCAGAGGACAGAATTCAATTAACCAATGTTCCAACAACAATAAAAAGAATAAAAACCAAGTGATAACTTTACACTTACATAAGGTTTTACTGTTTCCATGATACTAGAACCTCTATTTGTTACCAATGCTAGGATCATTCAGCACGCAGTCAGGAGAGCAGAGCACCCAGGATGAGGTGGATAAATACACATTAGTGTCAGTGATCATGTTGACAAAGACATGCACAGTGCTATGCATCATTCACTCAGGACTCTGTATGATATGTGACCAGAAACACTTCATTTTATGGCCTACTTAACACTTACCTTCAGAGGGCAACACAATTAATAGGAATGGAATTAGAATTAAAGTAGAGGGAGCACTCTACCCTGTGAGTCTATAATGGTACCTAAGAAGAGTCAACTAGCTCCAGGTACAGAGCCAACCTTGAACACAAGAGGATTTTTAATCATGAAGAAACTCCCATTTTGCTATGTTATTCTAGTGACCTCTGGGTCACTTAAAATGTGAGTTACAAAAGACTATCATTCCTGTTGCCTTCACAACAACTGCTCTAAAGGTCAGTCTCCTGAATTGTAACCTGTCACGCATACACATTAGAGGAACTGCAATGTCACAGAATATGGGTTAAGGAAAAGGCTTTATCGAAGAAAGTAGAGGCTGGCACAGCCAGGTACAATGAGAGGAGAGGAGATGAGGTGGGATCACCCTTTGCCCTCTGAAGAGTGGCTGGCAGGACACCCTACTAGACAAGCAGTATGGCTTATGGTCCAGTAAAGGAACACAAGGCCCTTTCCTCTGTATCTCCGTTAAGGACATGCAGGAGAAAAGGGCCTTGTTATAGGAAATGCAGACAAATTCCTGTTGCTAGGTGGGCTGTGTTTGTTTTTTATTTATTTATTTTTTTACTTTGATATAAATGGTGATTTTTTTCAGTGTTCCAAGATTCATCGTTTATGCACCACACCCAATGCTCCATGCAATACGTGCCCTCCTTAATACCCACCACTAGGCTCACCCAACCCCCCACAACTCTCCCCTCCAAAACCCTCAGTTTGTCTCTCAGAGTCCACAGTCTCTCATGGTTTGTCTTCCCCTCCGATTTCCCCCAACTCACTTCTCCTCTACATCTCCCAATGTCCTCCGTGTTATTCCTTATGCTCCACAAGTAAGTGAAACCATATAACTGATCTGTGTTTAGATGCTAACTGTTACCATAACTGTCCAGGAAAGCCAGCCACCCAGAATCCAGAGATATTGAGGCCCATGTGGGATTACAGGCCTCCCTGCTGGGAGAAAAGCCACCTGTCATGTGAGAAGCTGCACTTGGGCACATCTCCCCCGGCAGAGGGAAGTCCCTAGGACCAGCTGAATCACTGTTGAGGCAATGCAGAGAAGGCTTCTATGGTTATTTGCAGATACCTGTTACTTGTATCACAGTATGCCCCGTGAGTCTACAAAAGACTGTGAAATAAAATTATGCTAACCTGAATCTTTTGCTTCCCTGAGTCTTGACTTGCCTGTATTAGAATGATCCTGCTATAGCCAATGCCAAATAAGCATTCTGTGTCTTCCTGTAAGAAGAGGACATCCCTACCCATGTTCCTTTCTTTTCTTAGAAATATTTCTCTACAAAGCAATTCTAAATCCTTGACTTCCTTTTATTTTGTAATCCTATTATACTAGGAACTAGGAAAGGAAAAAATACAACTAAGGTATTGATCACGTTTGTCATCAGAGCTCCTGACCTGCACACTACCTCTCCCTCACCATGTACCAGATTCTTGGATTGCCCAGCTGGGACTCACCCTCAGGGTGCTTTTGCCAATAAAATGTACCTGCTTCCTGCCCTATCCTATAACAATAAAGGGTGATTCGATATACAGATAAATCAACCCTCTTAAGCTTTTTCACGATCTAGTGTGCAGTGCAATGAATGATTAAGGAGTGATGAAAATTCTGGGCACTCAGAGGGGATACTTTTGTCAGGGAAGGCTTCCATGTTCCTTACTTTCTGCCTGTGGTCCTTTTTACACTTGACTTCAGCCTGGCTTGCTGTCAGCCAGGAAGCAGGACTGTAACAGTTGATGAGCCTTCAGGTAACATTGTTGGAGTCCTTTGGTTAAGTTCACACCAGCTTTTTGTCTTGATCTCTATATTCCCAGCTCCTCCATTTCCTACTTTGTCATTATTTATTGGACATGTTATTGCTGCAGACCAGTAATTTCCTTTATAGAATGAGGTTCTGTGTAAATAAATAAGTAACATACACACATTTTGAGTGTCGCTTCCTAAAAGTTAGGTTTCTGTGTACATGAATCTCAAAAATGGAGCTCCAATCTCAAGTTCTTGTTGATCAGCTATTAAATGTTTGGTTTGCTATTAACAATGCCAAAACAGTGTACTGAACCTGGAACCCAGAAATCTCTGTTTGATTCCTGATCCTGAGTTTGGTTTTCTTCCCTAAGTCTCCTCTTTCCTCAATTGTTTCTCCATACTAGAAAGAAGTGGGGTATCATAAGAAAAGAAATGCAAAAGTTGCACACCACAGGAAATCACCACTACACTATATTCTTGGCAACCCTTCATGGTCAGGGAAAAAGTTCTTGTTAAGAAAAAAGGAAACAGCATACTGAAATAATTTATTAACTGATTAAGTACCAAGATAAGTATGATTCAAGTCTCATTAACAAACCAACTTCTAGCCAACCCTTCAAATCTCTTTTATGAGACCTTTAAAATTCCTTACATTAAGTTTCCTAAGGTCTAAAACAGATTGTTTAAACTTGAGACCAAATCAAGGAAATTCTCCCAAGTATTCCCCAAGCCCTCTGGGTGATGGCCTGATAGTTAGGCATGGGCAGAACGCCGGAAGTGCAGTGTGTACTACTGGGTACGCACCAAGGAACTTCTGCAGCCTTGGAGAACCAAGCAGGTACCTGTCTGGGTTTCCTGTGGTCTCCAGGAGCTGCGAACTGGACTAAACCACACCGTATTTCAGCTGCAGCAAAAGAAGTAAGTGGCAGCGGTACAATTCCAACAACAAGCAGGGGGCACTTTTTTGACATCAAAGAGGTTATCCTGAGAACAGCATTAGTAGGCCAGAAGACAGATAACAAACCTTTCTCATAGGAGAAGAAGCTTTGAAGCTCTCAGTTCATCTAGGTCTTCTGATTCCCTTCTCTACAGTGTGCATGTGAGACCCCTTCGTAATATATATGAATGCATAAATGTGCAAAGAAATGGCCAAATAAATGATACTCCTGTTACTGTTTCAGAACCACTAGAAGACACACTTAGAATTTGCAACATTGTCAAAATGCTTCTCAGTTGCTTTTACTACCATGTTAATCACCCTCTGGCTGGTTCAAGATTTGCTATCGAAGAATGAGATTCTTTCCTTTGTTTTTTTAAATATCAAATTAAGAATACAAATCCTTTGTGATGCCCTTCTCTGAGATGTACAATGATTTTTTTCTTCTCACATACTATGGCATTCAATTCTGATAGCTGTAAAATACAGGGGATCTTTTCTCATTTAAAAAAAATCATCAAAATACCTGAGTATTTTAAGTATGATCGTGTGATGAACTGTCCTAAATAAACCACTTAGACTTTCCATGTGCTATAGGACTTGACACCAAAATAGAATATCCCAGTATACAAAAGTACAATATGTATCAGAAATAGTCCACCTGCTCCAGAATAAGTTCAGGTAGATGACCCCAGCCCATCTCCCCCATCACTCTCCCTTCACACACCCCAAACAAAATATTTCCCTCTACACAACTTCTTAGATGGACACACAGGTATCTCTGCAAAATAGAGGCTAAAAACTACTACCCTAAATATATTTCAATTTTAAAGTCTAGTTGTAGATATGTAATTCTTGAAGATACTTCAAAACAATAAAAACAATTGGTTATACTGCTCAGATGGTACCAAAAAAAAAAAAAATCGTTATACTATACTGCTATAGGCTCAGATTCTGCCAACATGTTGAGATCAATGTCCTTAGAGTTATATACTCTCATTAACATAATTTTTCCCTAAGCAGGAACCAGTTGCTTTCTCCATCATGAATTTTATTTCCAGCTGAGTCAATGTCTCTGTAGCATTAATTAGCTGGGAGCTATCACAGCTACAATTTTTATACCAACTTGTACTGCTTTCCCCAGCTATGGTAAAAATCTAGTTTTCCCAGGCCCCCTGCTTTGTGGATAGTGGGAAATGTTATAGTTATGCTTACATGGAAGTTGATGAAAATTTTATGAGAAGTAGAAAAATATATGTATGTATGTATGTATGTATATACACACGTGTGTTTATTACTCTATCTATAGCCCTCATCTGGTTGTAGGGAAAGCAGGTTTCTTTTCCTTTCAAAGTGATCCACATTATGTTATCAGGCTTTATCTAAATACAAGTCACAAGACAACCCAGACCTTTCCTTTTCATTTCCTGTATTTCCTCCCTTGAATAATTTCTGAACTCAACTCCTGATCTGCCATACAGTGGCTTTGAGACAATTGACATTTTACTTAACTTCTCAGAACCCCTCTTGAGAATGGAGATATTAACATCATCTGATTTGGAGAGTTGCTATGGCGACAAAATAAGGGAACATCCATGTAAAGTTCTGGATGCTTCTACTCATTTGTGTTAGTTAACTTTCCACTCCTGCCTTTATTCAGGAGTAACATTATTTGGACCATTATATGAACCCCCTCCCTTCAAAACACAAGCTTGAAAAAAAATCAGCTTTTCATCTCACACACAGAATGCACAAACATGAAAATGCTCACTTTTAGTAACAGTGTTAGTGGCAGTTAGTGGCATCAAGGGGGTCACATAAAAGACACTATATTTTAAAGTAAGGGGTTATTTTCCAAGTATTAACTTACCAACTTTCTACACACCAAGTTCCCACAGCAGTCAAGAACATCTGAGACACTGCTAGCCTCAAGTTTCCCCTAATGGGGCAGTAATTATTTTCAAATAAAGGCCTCTAGTGTGCAAGCTGTCTAGGTAGAATGCAAGTACATTAAGTAATAGTAAACTTAACCCATCATTCTGGTGTCTACAATGTCATGTTTCAGAAGAGTCCAAGAAAGATCTAGTTGGAACTAAAAATATTTGAATTCCAATAAAAATATTTAATATTTGAATTATAAGAGTATCAATCAGTGAACACCTCCCTCAAAAAACAAATAGAACACAATTCTATCACTGCTCCCCATAGCATTTACTTTTCCTGAAATAATTACATCTTTAATACACATGCTCACACAAATAACCATCACACGTGTGCACTCCACTCCTGTGATACAAAGTATTTTCTTGTGAAAGGCTTTTTAATGTGTTTTCCTTCTTTATTTGCAACCTGTTTTTAGGACTTTAAAATGAGGTGTTTTAACAGCGCCACCTTGTGGTAATAAGCTACTTTTATTCATCTACCCACTGTCATTTCCCCCACCTTTTCTGTTTTGCGAGTGTTTTTTTTTCATTCGTATTCATTTATCATTCGTCAGCGTTGGTGTTACTGAAGATAGGATTTCATCAAAATAAAGTAAGCTATTAAAAATACTAACAAAAAAGGATTTTTTGCCATTAAAAAGCCATTAAAAATACTAACAAAAAGTATAATGTGAGCAGAACAGTAGAACCCATACATTTAAAAACATGCCACTCTTTGGGGCAAGAAATGTAGCTACAAATCAGAGATTTATGAAGAAGAAGAAGAAGAGGAAGAGAGGGAGGAATCCCAAATGGATTTTAAAGGGAAAGCTAACCTGATTTAAGGCATTTGGGCTACTTCTCTTCATATATCCACCACATTTTCTGCCCATTGCCAATCTGAGAGCCAAGCAGCTTAGAACAGCAAGCAAATGCTCCCCAGCCACAAACAATGGAATATTAAAGGCATTGATATTCTTCTCACAGCAGCGGGAGCCAAAGCCAGGTGATAAAGGAATCAGTTGTTTATGAAAAAATAATCAAATATTCCTGCCTTCTTTCCTTCCTCCTCATTTCTGCTTCCTCTCACATAACTACCAGCATCCCATCTCCCAAGGGCCAGAGTGCTACTTGGGGAAAATAATAATGTATGATTTTTTTTCCCCGTAAAACACTTCAGCACTAAAAATTTAGACCTTCATTAAAGAGCTTTTACGCCCAGTAGCAGGTGTGGCCAGCTGGCCATCAAAACAGGTAATACATGTACTTTTTTCGATATTCAATCATTAAATCCAATGAAAACTTCATCCAGCCTCTGAAAGCCCTTGACTCTTTCAACTCTGAAACAGATCGTGATATGGATCCACCTGATGAAAAGGAGTAGAGATAAGACTTGAGAATTATGGCCAGAGAATATCCACTCTACCTAAGGGCATCCAGCCTGCAGAAGGAGCTTCCCTGAGCAGAGAGGCCCAAGGGTGACCTTCTGATTTAAAGGTCAAAGTCACATATATATGCATGTATGTGCACATATAGGCACACGCATAAACACGTGCACACACATGAACACATATGAAGACACACACAGGGACAATCACCCAGTCCACTGGCATAATAAGGTTCAATCCCACTCCTTACACTGACCTTCTATGGAAAGACATGTCTTTCCTATGGCTTCTAGAGCCTCAGACCTGAGACCAGATCCCAGGGATGGAAGCATACAGTAGGAGACTCAAAAGTCAAGTTGTCAAGTTTGTGTAAGATAAAACTGAAGGAAGAAAAATTGTGCCTACTGAAGATTTTGGTTAACAGAAAGAAATCTTAGCATCGGCAGATGCTAAGCCAGAGTGAAATACTGGGAGGAGTCATGGACCAGACTGTGAGGAGGGAGAGATGATTAGAGCAGCCAAAGGAAGCTCTGAGTGGGCCATTGTAATCACCAAATCCAACTTATTATTCCATGAGTGCAGAGCCCTGGAGGCCTGCCAAAATCAGACATGCATCCTAGCTGACCTTTCCAGGTCTCAGTGACTCCCAACCAGACTGAAGACTGTGACTGAGGAATGAATTCCTTTTCCTTCCTGGTGACCCCACATTACTTTCCAGTAAGTTCTCCCACAATACAATTGTTCCTTTATCTGCACAGGAAGGGTATTTGTGATTCCTTCTGGAAACCGGAGTTCTGTGGGTGCCAGGCTCACTGTCTTGACTGCTGGCTCAGAGTCTGACCATACACAGACCTGGAAGGAAGCCCAATCATGTGTGGGCTGTGATGCAACAGCCCAGCTCACCTCTGGGCTAGGTGGTGGTTTTAACTCTCTAGGACCCAGTAGCCCTTCAGTGACCAACAAGTAGAAGTCACTGTAGCTCCAATGGTATATAACAGGGGTCAGTAAATTATAGCCCCCAGGCCAAATTAGGTCTGCCACTGTGTTTATAAATAAAGCTTTATTGGAACACAGCTATGTTCATTCATTTCAGTATTTTCTATGGCTGCTTCCACACAAAACTGGCAGAGCTGAACAGCTGCAAGAACAACCACTGCCTCTAAAACCTACATTACACTATTAGAGCCTCTACAGGGAAAGTTTGCCACCACCACTTTAAAAGAAAGATCCTGGGACACCTGGGTGGCTCAGTTGGTTGGGCGGCTGCCTTCGGCTCAGGTCATGATCCCAGAGTCCTGGGATCGAGTCCCACATCAGGCTCCTTGCTCAGCAGGGAGCCTGCTTCTCCCTCTGCCTCTGCCTGCTACTCTGTCTGCCTGTGCTCGTTCCTGCTCTCTCTCTCTGACAAATAAATAAATAAATAAAAATCTTTAATATAAATAAATAAATAAAAGATCCTCAAAAGAAGGCAGTGTGGTATACCACAGAGATCAGGAGATGGGGACTCCAAAGGCTAGTTCATAGTCCTGGCTCTGTTGAAACTATCTGGGTGTCTAGCTCTCAGGAACCCTGAATGCCTCTGCTAAGCTGAAAAAGACACAACAATTCTGTAATTTATGCATTTGGTAATGTACAGCATTTCAGATGCCAATTTTACTGTACATTTTCCAAAAAATGTCATTTTTCTATCTGTAATCCAAGGATTGTGATATTTAAAATCATGTTGGAATCTATACCTTGTGCTTAAAAGGGAAATATATACACATAAGCACACATATACACACATACCAGGACAAGCCATCCAGTCCACAGATATAAGAACAGGGTTTCCTACCCAAGCTCCTTAAACTGACCTTCTGTGGGAAAGGCATGTGCCTTTCAGGGCCTCACCACTTGCTCAGAGAAAGCTGCTGTGTGTCTAGGGCCTCACCATCTGTAAAGCTGTGATCAAAACATCACTATCAGTTACCACCTAAGGCACAGCTGTAGAATTATGGAGAAGTGTTTTTACATAACTTAACAACTGTCTGAGTCTATCTCCTGACTAAAGGAATAAGAATCCATAATTCACAAAACATTTCATACTTTATAGCACATTTATATAAAATTCAGTTGATGCTATCCTATTTATTTGTATTCCATACCATCTGGCTACTTTGAGACTTGCAAATAGTCTCCAAACACCTCTCAAGCTAAGAAAAACACAACACAGTGAAGCTGGTTTTAAATCAGGGCTCTGACTTAGTCTGGGCTTTCTTCAAAAGCAGAGCCTAAGACAAGATCATTATTTTGGGAAGTGATTCCAAGATACAGAAGTAAAGGACTAGGCAGACTGAAACAGGGAGGGGAAGGGAAGCCAATCCAAGTACCCTTTATTGATATAGAGACTGCTATGGGCAATTATGGCTAATCCACCCCCTGGGATGTTTTGAATTGCCTTGTAGAATGAGCCTCCGATGTGTTCCTGCACAATATGCAGACTTGGTAGTGTTCATCCAGCAATTACCATCATTGGCACATAGGATTTAGTTCACTCCCACTTCCAGTGTGAGCATGGGGTAGAATGAGTGGCCTGGCCACTGCAAGCAAAATCACTGGAGAAGCCCCAGGTCAGAAAGCAAGAGTTATATGGAGCAGGTGAGACAAGGAGCTGATGGGTCACAAGTATACACAGTTCTCGTAGCAATAGCTGGAGTCAAAAGGTAGGCTGGGATGCCTCAATGGTGCAGTTGATTAAGCATCAGACTCTTGGTTTTGGCTCAGGGCATGATCTCAGGGTGATGAAATCAAGCTCCAGGTCAGGCTTCACACTCAGCATGGAGTCTGCCTAAAACTCTGGCTCCTTCTCCCTCTGCCCCTCCCCAAACTGCACACACACTCTCACTCTCTCAAAAAAAAAAAAAAAAAGTAGGCTAAGGGGAAAGAGGCAAGATGCTGAAAGTGTAGAGGACCTCATTTCATCCCTTGACTTCAGCTCAATATCTACCAAATCATTCCGAACACCTATGAATTCAACTCAAGATGTAAGAAAACAATTGCTGGAATTCTACAAATAGAGAAGTGACGACTTTCTGCAAGGTAGGAGATGTGGAGAGAAGTGAATCTGATGGGATGTATGGGAAGATAAACAGCAGTGGGGGGAGCCTCCAGAACCCAGCTACCAGAAAGTGATAGAGCCCCAGAACTTTTAGAATTCTGTTCCAGTGAGATACATCCCTGCCTCAGAGGTGCTCAGGTGGTGAAGTAGGGCAGAATCCTAGGTGGGACATTGTGGCCACAGGATCCCTCAGGTCACAGAAAGAACAGGAGGCGGGGGGTGCCTGAGCCAGCAGAGTTCCCAAACATCACAGCAGGGAAACCAACTGCAAATAGCAAGTCCAGGGGTGGGCTTTCACCTTGGTGTTGCTAGAAACCACAAACCATGGCATAATCAGGTGATCACTCTCCCTGCAGGGGCCCTTCAAAAGGCAGAAACGTGGCAACCTTCCTACCTCCCCTGGGAAGGAGCAACTATATGAGAACAAGCTAAGCAATCTGGAAGAAATGGATGCATTCCTAGAGACTTATAAACTACCAAATTTGAAACAGGAAGAAATAGAAAACCTGAACTGACCCATCACCAGCAAGGAAATTGAAGCAACAATCAAAAATCTCCCAACAAACAAGAGTCAGTGTTGGATAACATCCCAGGGGAATTCTACCAAACATTAAAGAAACATTAATACCTATTCTTCTGAAACTGTTCCAAAAAACAGAAATGGAAGGAAAACTTCCAAACTCATTTTATGAGGCCAGCATTACCTTGACCCCAAAACCAGACAAAGACCCCACTAAAAAGGAAAATTACAGACCAATATTCCTTACAAACACGGATGCCAAAATTCTCACCAAGATACTAGCCAACAGGATCCAACTGTACATCAGAAGGATTATTCACCACAACCAGTTGGGATTTATTCCTCGGCTGCAAGGCTGGTTCAACATCTGCAAATCAATCAACATGATAAATCACATTAACAAAAGAAAGGGCAAGAACCGGATATGATCCTCTCAATTGGTACAGAAAAAGCATTTGACAAAGTACAGCATCCTTTCTTGATTCAAAGTCTCCGCAGTGTAAGCATAGAGGGAACATACCTCAATATCATAAAAGCCATCTATGAAACACCCATAGCAAATATCAGTCCTAATGGGGAAAAACAGAGCTTTTCCCCCCAAGATCAGGAACATGACACAAATGCCCATTCTTACCACGGTTGTTCAATATAGTACTAGATGTCCTTGCCTCAACAATCAGACAACAAAAAGAAATAAAAGGCATTCAAATTACCAAAGAAGAAATTAAACTCTCATTCTTTGCAGATAACATGATACTCTATGTGGAAAACCCAAAAGACACCACCCCAAAATTGCTAGAACTCATACAGGAATTCAGCAAAGTGGAAGGGTATAAAATCAATGCACAGAAATCAGTTGCATTCCTATACACTAACAATGAGAAAGAAGAAAGAGAAATTAAGGAGTTCATCCCATTTACAACTGCACCCAAAACTATAAGATACCTAGGCATAAACCTAACCAAAGAGGCAAAGGATCCCAGAAAACTACAGAACACTCACAAAACAAACTGAGAAAGACACAAAGAAATGGGAAAACATTCCATGCTTAACAAATATTGTTAAAATGTCTACGCTACCTAAAGCAATCTATGCATTCAATGCAATCCCTATCAAAATACCATCAAATTTTTCACAGACCTGGAACAAATAATCCTAAAATTTGTATGGAACCAGAAATGACCCCAAATTAGCCAAAAGAATGTTGAAAAGGAAAACCAAAGCTGGTAGCATCATAATTCCAGACTTCAAGCTCTATTACAAAGCTGTAATCATCAGGACAGTATGGTACCAGCATAAAAACAGACACATAGATCAGTGGAACAGAACAGAGAACCCAGAAATGGACCCTCAACTCTATGGTCAACTGAATTTCGACAAAGCAGGAAAGAATATCCAATGGAAAAAAGACAGTCTCTTCAACCAATGGTGCTGAGAAAATTGGACAGCCACATGCAGAAGAATAAAACTGGACCATTTCCTTACACCATTCATAAAAATAGACTCAAAATGGATGAAAGACCTAAATGTGAAAAAGGAATCCATCAAAATCCTAGAGGAGAACATAGGCAGAAACCTCTGTGACTCCACCTCAACAACTTCTTCCTAGACACATCTTCAAAGGGAAAGTAAACAAGGGCAAAAATGAACCACTGGGACTTCATCGAGATAAAAAGCTTTTGCAAGCAAAAGAAACGGGGTCAATAAAATCAAAGGACAACCGTCAGAGTAGAAGATATTTGCAATGTCTTATCAGATAAAGGACTAGTATCCAAAATCTACAGAGAACTTATCAAACTGAACACCCAAACAACAAATAATCTAGTCAAGAAATGGGCAGAAGACATGAACAGATATTTATCCTAAAAAGACCTACAAATGGCCAACAGACACATGAAAAAATGTTCAGCATCCCTCAGCATCAGGGAAATACAAATCAAAACCAACAGTGAGATACCACCTCACACCAGTCAGAATGGCTAAAATTAATAAGTCAGGAAAAAACAGATGCTGGTGAAGATATGGAGAAAGGGGAACCCTCTTATACCACTGGTGGGAAAACAACGGGATTCCCCCTCTATTTTCAACTCAAGAAGCTGAAAATAGAGCCACCCTTGACCCGGCAAATGCACTACTTGTTATAATACTCCAAAGATACAAATGTAATGATTTGAAGGGCACCTGCATCCCAATGTTTATAACTGCAATGTCCACAATAGCCAAACTATGGAAAGAGCTTCAAACAAATGAATAAAGAAGATGTCATATATATATATATATATATATATATATATATATATATACATACATACATACACACATACAAAATGGAATATTACTCAGCCATCAGAAAGGATAAATACTATTTACTTTGACGTGGATGGAACTGGAGGGTATTATGCTGAGTGAAATATGTCAATCAGAGAAAACAATTATCATACAGTTTCAGTCATATGTGGAATATAAGAAACAGCGAAGATCATAGGGGAAGGGAGGAAAAACTGAATGGGAAGAAATCAGAGAGGGAGACAAACCACGAGAGACTCTTAACTATAGGAAACAAACTGAGGGTTGCTGGAGGGGTGGTGGGTATGAAAATGGGGTAACTGGGTGATGGGCATTAAGGAGAGCACATGATGTAATGAGCACTGGGTGTTACATGCAACTGATGAATCACTGAACTCTACCTCTGAAACTAATAATACACTACATGTTAAATAATTAAATTTTAAAAACTAGTAAGAAAAAGAAAATATATGCTATAAAAGTTTAATGGTGAAATCACTTCATATCTCTATTTTAAAATCTTGATACTTTTTACCCTCTTCTACCTACATTCTATTATAACCATAGTGGCCTTATTTTCAAAACGTGGAGGGATGGAGTAACAGGATGATAGATATTAAGGAAGGCACAGGATGTAGTGAGCACTGGGTGTTATAGGCAACTGATGAATTACTGACCTCTACATCTGAAACTAATGATGTACTATATGTTGGCTAATTGAATTCAAATAAGAAAATAAAAATTAAGAATAAAAATTATAGGGGCGCCTGGGTGGCTCAGTGGGTTAAAGCCTCTGCCTTCGGTTCAGGTCATGATCCCAGGGTCCTGGGATCAAACCCCACATCAGGCTCTCTGCTCAGCAGGGAGCCTGCTTCCTCCTCTCTCTCTGGCTGCCTCTGCCTACTTGCAATCTCGCTCTGTCAAATAAATAAATAAAATCTTTTTTAACAAAAGAATAAAAATTATAAAAAGTAGGCCAAGAGGATATAACAGTGCAAGAAGTGTCCATACAGTATGTAATATTTAAATTCTACTACCCCATCCTCTTAACACACTGTCAATTAAGTTAGCATGATCACAATATTCCTTCATGCAAAATCAGAAGAGCATCTGCCCCACACTAGACATGAAATAAAGAGATGAAGACACTATCCTTGTGTTTAAGGAGAGTTCCATTTTAAAGGAGGATACAACTCTGAAAATAAGTTATTTTAATTTTAATTAACCACCAGTTAATATGCAAACACAGACAGATCCTCCAACATTTATTGGATGGGGAGCAAGGAATGGATGTCAATACAAGGGAAGTCCTCTTGGGGATTAAGGAGCACACTTATGATAAGCCATCAGTGAGGTATGGAATTGTTGAATCATTATACTGTACACTTGAAACTAACATAACACTATACAGGAATTTAAAATGATTTTTTTTTAAAAAGGGAGGTCTTCAGAAAAAGGGTGATGCCCAAGAGATTTCAAAGGACGAATAAGAGTTTTTCAGGAAGTAGAACAGAATGAAAGAATGAATCATCTATGCAGAGTCATGGTAGTTAAAATGAGAATGAGTGAAGGAAAATAGGAGGACTTTAGAAAGGATGAAATCTAGGTACCATGTGGGGAAATGTCAGCCATAAAGAGGCAGCAGGGCCCAGACCATGAAACCCCGGGTCCCATCTTACACACCTTGAACTCCATTCTACTGGCAAGAGTGGGAACATGTTAAGATTGTGAAAAAGGAATGGAGTTATTCAATTTGTTTTTAACAAGAAAGGTAACTCCAATAACATCACAGAAGGGAGTTTGTATCATCTCAAAGGATCTTCAGCAGTAAATTAAACTCTGTGTATTCTGATGATCCCAAGATTAAAATAATTCAGCTCCATCAAACATGCCAATTCATAGAACACACAATAACTTATTTTTCTGTAAATATACAGAACATTATGGCTAAATTTAACACAAGACTGAATGAAAACAGCTGCAAGCCTTCATCAAAGCAGAGATGTTTGTGAGAAGGTCAGTCCATTATTTATTATTTAATGCTCACAGCACTATAATGTAAGCCTAGAAATAATTTAAACTACTGGTCATTTCCCTGGCCCTTAGCTTCGGCAAAGCAACATGAATATTCAGAAAGACTAATGACAGGACTCAGTGCAGAAATATAGGTTTTTCCCATGGTGTTGACAAGAAAATCAGTTACCATAAACAACAGGCATCTAATAAACAAAGTTGACTTCCTCAATTTAAATTCAGCAAAACAGCAGAGTAGTTCTAATGCTCCTTCTGTGAATCTGTGTGCCAAATACAAGAGGCAGAGTTATAATAATGAAGAGGAAGACAATGAAAAGGAAATCGATCATAAAGGAACAGACTCAGAGACAAGAGAAAAAAACTTGAGAGGACCAAAGAACTTGCTGTGCTTCAGTTTCCACACTGCCTAGAATGAGCAAGTACCCCATCTCTCCCTCCACCAAACTGTGACACTAAGTGATGTCGATGCTGAGTGGTTAGAAATCGGACAATTCTAAAGAGGCAACCAGAGACCAGCAGCTTATGTTGAAGCCTCCACCCCTCTGTTAGTCAAGACCTTCAATTCATTTTGGAGCCATGGCCCAAGCCAGCAGTCTGGCAAGACTTACAGACCCTTTCCTGTTTCTATTTTCTAATGTAGTTGAAAGCATAAAATTATATTGAAATGCAATTACCAAAATAGTAAGAACAAATTTTGTGATACACTAGTATATGTGCTTCTCCATCAGTTCATTAAATATCAAGATCTAATGGTGACTCTGATAACTAGCATAACTTCAGTGTAGTTATACCTGTAATGCTATGAGGCGATATCAGTAATTTCTACTGGTGACAAACTCTTACGTGCTGCTAATACTGTTTTGGCCACTGCCTGGTAATAGCTGAGGCATACGCTAAAGTTACATTGGGGGCTGATAAAACTGAAGATGTAATTCATGAATCCTCAGTTAAGTCTGCTAGCCACACTTCTGAAGGTGTGGCCTCTATTTCAATCCTTTTCCTGGAAAAAAAGCAACTTCAATTTCAAAGAAGTCCTCAGACCTCCGTATGACAGAAGTTGTGATTTTTTAAACAAATGACTGAAAATTGGTATGATAACTAAAAGCTACCACAACATTAGTTACTTAGAAATATTTGCTTTTGATAAATCACAACCCCATCTTCACATATTTGATCTAGAACAGCACCCATATACCCATATGTATAAGACTGTGTATTCAGGCCACAGACAATGTGTTAAGTACATAACAATTTAGAGAGCTGTGTTTTAACACAACCAACATCTGTTTTGAAAAAAAA
>RCUC01121938.1:0-30977 GCA_003697995.1 Taxidea taxus jeffersonii | reverse complement strand
TTGATCCCAGGGTACTGGGATCAAGCCCCACATCAGGCTCCCTGCTCAGTGGGAGGCCTGCTTCTCCCTCCCCTACTCCTCCAGTTTGTGTTGCCTCTTTTGATGTATCTCTTTCTCTCTCTCTGTCAAATAAATAAAAAATAAAGAAAAGAAAAAGAAAAGATTATGACTATATTTACATAGAAATTGTAAATAATTCTTAGGATTTCATTGTTTTACCAAGAGTGTAATGACTTACAAAAACAAACAAAAAAATCTGTTACTTTTTATCCTGCTCCACTTTTCTTTTTCTTTTTTTTAATTTTTAACTGTAATATCTCTAGGCTTGTACCAGATATTGTCTTAAGTGTCTATATTTTCCCCTTTAGAATGCCACAGTGTAATACATTTGAAAATGTATGTATGGAATCCTTTTGAATATATGCTTTAAGAAAGTTTTCATAAATTAAGATAATCATTATATCATTTTTAGAAAATATATAAATAAGACAAAGACTCAATTAAGAAAAAATAAGTAAATGCTTCATTGACTCCATATATTATTCCATAAACACATATAAACCAACAATTAAATTGACTTACTATTTTAAGCAAATACATAGGATCTGTTCCCCCAAACTATTTACTACATTTTTCCACTCCTTCCTTTGTTTTTTATGGTCATGCATAGTTTGTGGAAATCTTCTGAACTTCAACCTAGAAATCTCTAACAGCTTCTTCCTTACTATTTTTAATGCTAAACATATACAGATTCTAATTGAGTCTATGAAATGTAAAATGGCGGGGAACCTGGTGGCTCAGTGGGTTAAACCTCTGCCTTCGGCTCAGGTCATGATCTCAGGGTCCTGGGATCCAGCCCAGCATCAAGCCCCGCATTGAGCCCTGCATGTAGCCCCGACATCGGGCTCTCTGCTCAGCAGAGAGCCTCCTTCCCTCTCTCTCTGCCTGCCTCTCTGCCTACTTGTGATTTCTCTCTTTCTATCAAAATAAATAGATAAAATCTTAAAAAAAAAAGAAAATACAAATGTAAAGTGACAAAAGTTTTTTAAAATTTTCTCAGTAACAGATGATTTTTCCATTAGTTGAGATTAGCTGAAAATCAATAAATAAAATTGTAAAAATTACAGTAGATATAAAAGGAATATAATTCTTGAAAACATTGAAAATAATATTTAATAGAGATTTGGAGCCTTATTAATAAAAATGTGGTGTGGATTCACCCAGAATAAAGACAGAGGAAAATAATAGAATGATAGTTGTAGTAAAAGTAGTAAAGAAAAAGGACCTCCCCCATCTGATCAAGTTATGAAAGGTGCTATTTCAGACACATAAAATTGTGGATTTAAGATGATTGCACTGTTATGAAATTTTATTTTTACCAGTATCTAAACTATCAGATTTAAAACACCTTAAATATTTTATCTGTTTATATTTTACAATTAAATGAATTTGACCTGCTCCATGTGATACAGGTCAGTGGTTCTTACTGGAATACTGTAGCCTATTGTGGGCTTTTTTTGTTTGTTTGTTTTAATTTTCAGGGCAATTTTGTTTGTTATACAGATGGTATTATGTTGAAATTTATGGGCTAGGGCCAAGAATTCTTCCTACATCCTACATGGGGTAGGTCCACGTCCTTGATTGTTTTCAAATGTTCCAGGTAATGGTTTTGTACATTAAAGTTCTATTTATAATTACCTAACACTTGAGTATACATATTAATGTGTATTTTTTGCATTGATTTTTTTTTTGCATGTTTATCTTTAAATATACATTGACATATTCAGGAAGTAACTGCAACACAAATTAAGGGAAGACTTTGCTTTGTTTTGTTTGGGATTTTATCAATATTTGTTCAGATTTCAGAAAAATCACTATTCTAATAACCACCACCATTTGTGATATTTGAGTCACTCATAAAGTACAATGGGATCATTCTGTGTTTGTAGTGTTTGCATTCTCAATAATAGTTGCTTAAGTTGAAACCATCTAATTACTATATTATGCTATTAGGCTTAGTCAAGACCAAACACATTTTGAAATAAAATTATGGCATAATAAATCATGTCTATTTTTGTTTAATACAAAAGAACATTTATTTTGTTTTAAGTTATATACATTTCAGTCATGACTTTTTGGTGGATATGAAATGAAACTTTATGAATTATTTACTATAAAAATTGAGTAATGTAATAACACCAAATCCTGGCAGCAATATGCAACAACAATAACTCTCATTCATTGCTAGTGAGGATGCAAACATTTTGGAAGCTACTTTGGAAGACAATTTAGCAATTTATTACAAAGCTAAATATCTACCCTTACAAATCTTACAATATGATCAACTAATTACAGTCCTTGGCATTTTCCAAAATTATTTGAAATCTTGCATCCACATAAAAACCTTTGTACACTGTTTATGGCAGCTTTGTCAATAATTGCTGAAAAAAAAATGGAAACGACTAAGATATCCTTCAGTGTAAATGAAGAAAAAAACCATGGTATAGCATACATCATGGAATATTAATTCAGTGATTAAAAAAACAATAACCTTTCAAGCCACAAAAAGACATGGAGGATTCTTAGAGTTATATTGTGAACCAAAAGAAGCCAATCTGCAAAGGCTGTATGCTGTGGTTCTAACTATGTGACATTTTTACAAAAGTAAAATTATACAGTAAAAAAAGATTAGTGGTTACTAAGGCTTCAGAGAAAGAAGGAGGAAGAAATAAATAAGCACACCACAAGAGTTTTTTAGGCCAATGGAACTACTCTTGATGATATCGTAATGGTAGATACATGACATTTACATATGTCAAGATCCATAGAAGCATACAACACAAATCATGAACTCTAGTATAAACAATGGATTTTTGTTAATAATAATGTACCAAGCCAAAATAATCTTTAGAAAGAACAAAGCTGAAGGTATCACAGTCCAGTAGTATTTCAAGATACACTACAAAGCTATAGTATAAATACAGCATTGCACTGACACAAACATGATACATAGATCAATAGAACAGAATAAGGGGCCCAGAAACAGGCCTACACTTACATGGTCAATTAACCTACAAGAAGAAGAGAGACTATCTAATGAGGCTAAGACAATCTCCTCAACAAATGATGTTGGAAAACTGGATATGCAAAATAAAATAAACTTTCTTTTACTTTGTACCTTAATAAATTCAAAATGGATTGAAGACTTAAATGTGAGACCTGAAGCCATAAAACTCCAATAAGAATGCATAGGCAGTAATTACTTTGACATCAGCCACAGAAAAAATTTTTCTAGATATGTCTGCACAGACAAAAGATCCCAAAACAAAAATAAGTTACTGGGACTACACCAAAATTAAAAGCTTTTGCATCAGCAAAACAAAACAAAAAGGCAGCCTATTAAATGGGAGAAGATACTTCCAAATAATACACCTGTAAGGGGGTTAATATCCAAAATATATAAAAAAAAACTTATACAACTCAACACCAGCAATCATCATCATCATCATCATCATTATCTAATTAAAAAATAGATTAAAAACCCTGAATAGACATTTCATTTTTTCCCAAAGAGGACATATGGATAGCCAACAAACACCTGAAAAGATGCTCAATATTACTAATCATCAGGGAAATATAAATTAAAGTCACAATGAAATATTAGCTTACAGCTAATAACTGGCTAGAATAAAGAAAAAAAATAGGAAATAACAAGTTTTGGCAAAGATGTGGAGAAAAAGGAATCCTTGCTTATTGTTGGTGAGAACGCAAATTGGTGCAGCCACTGTGGAAAACAGAATGGAGCTATTTCAAAAAAATATTTTTTTTTCAAAGAACTTTCAAAAAATTTTCACAGCCACTGTGGAAAACAGTATGGAGTTTTTTTTCATATGATCCAGTAATTCCATTACTATTTATTCAAAGAAAATAAAAACATTAATTTGAAAAGATATGCACACCCTTGTGTTTATTGCAGTTTATTTACAATAGCCAAGATATGAAAAAACCCCAAGTGTCCATCCATGAATAAATGGATAAAGAAAATGTGGTATGTATGAATGTATGTATATAAAATGGAATATTACTCAGTCATAAAGAAGAACAAACTCTTTCCTTTAGCAACAATGTGGATGGACTTACAAGGTATAATGGTTCGTGAAATAAGTCAGAAAGAGAAAGACAGATACACAGTTTCATTCATATGTGGAATTTAAGAAACAAAACAAAGAAAAGAAAGACAAACAAAATAGACCCAACTACAGGGAACAAACTGGTGGTTGCCAGAAGCTGTGGGTAGTGGAATAGATGAAATAGATAAAGAGGATTAAGAGCTACAAATTTCCAGTCACAAAATAAGTCACAGATGAAAAGGACAGCTTAAGGAATATAGGTAATAGATGCTAATAACATTGTTTGTTAACCTGATGACAGTGCTTGTCACATGAGCACTGAGTAATGTATAGAATAGCTAAATCATTATATTGTACACCTGAAACTAATATAACATATGTTAATTATACTTCAATAATGACACTTCTGTATTAATACTGTTTTATCAATTGTAACAAATTTACAACATTAATGTGAGAATCTAAGAACAGGAAGAACTGTGTATGTGGAAGAGATATGGGAACTGTCTGTACTTATTGCTCATTGTTTCTGTAAACCTAAAACTGCTCTAAAAGCAAGGTCTGTTACTTATTGTTTAAGGGAGTAATGGTCTGATATAGTTGAGAAAATACTATTTTTAGAGTCAGAAATAAGGCGTGTGGGTACACTTGTTTGGCTCAGTCAGTAGAGCATGTGACTCTTGGTCTCAGAGTTGTAAATTCAATCCCCATGTTGTTATAGAGATTGCTTAAAAATAAAATCTTTAAAAAAATAAAAAGAAGTAAGGGAGCAATAGAAAGAGTTGATTTTGTTTTTGTTTTAGTTTGTTTGGTTGTGTTTTTGGTTTTTTATTTGTTTGTTTGTTTTGTTTTTTGATAAACTACACTGCATCTTCAGTATGAGGAGCAGATTCATCTATTCCTCTTTATTAAATACATGTTATTCTTCCAAAAATCTTTAGGTTTTACAAAGCACTTTTGAAAGACTTTACTCATATTAATTTACAGACATCATTCCATATATTCCTACATTTCAGACACCATTTGATCATGTTACAATTTATTTTATATCCATTCCTTCATATATTAATGTCTTTTGCTGAAGTATAATATAAAAAGATAATTTCATAATTTGGGGGGAAAATAATGAGGGAAACCATGAGATTTTATGACTAGTCTATTAACTAGTCATAAATTTGGGTTTCTGGATTAGCTACACATGTTTAATATCTAATAGGGGCAGAACCCTTTGGAGTTATCTGTTTCACTGAGAATTATCCTGCACCACTACTGAACAAAAACCTGTAAATTATCATGTAGGTTTAATAGGTCTGGAAACTGTAAGCAATAAGAAACAGTAAGTTTAGCTAAGTACATTTTCCCAAAGAATTCTTGGTTGGATTTCACCCTTATGTGATATTGAAAGGATGTGTCACCCATATTCTTGCATTATTTCTAAGTTTCAAATATAACACTTTTCTTTCTCAAAGTGGCTTTCCTTTTCCCAGAAAATGTAGATTGTGTGTTAGTTGCTTTAACACCTTGATACATATATTACTTTGATTAATTGTAGATAATTTAAGTTACTGGTCTCCTAAATAACATTTTTCTCACTCAGAGTTTACATCTTTTTACTTTATCAAGGAAATGAATTGAAAATTTACATATCTATATGGGTATAAAATATAGGTTGATTTTATATTCCTCTGACATGATAAATGTCATAAAATAGTAGACATTTAGGAATATTAGGTGGAAAGTATGTTTTATACAATTTTAATATTTGAATATTTATTTAAAGGTTATGGAAATATTTAGAAGTTTAAAAAATTTGTGATATTCAAATTGTCCCTTCATAAAACACTAAAGTTTAATGTTAGAATATATCTTGGTTAATCATATTTCTGACATAGTGTTCACGGGAATTATACAAATTGGATTTTCATTATTAGTTGTTAGTAGTATTAGTAGGATGAATATTATTTGGCTCATGTTTGACTAATAAAGTTAGAGCAAAATAATGCAAAATAGAGCAGAAATTTCATCTCACATAGACCATAACACATTCCAATATGAATTTTCTTCACTACTTTTTATTTTAATAACACCTGCAAAATTAGTTAGTATTATGTTTAAAAGAAACCTCCTTAGTGATGAAAACCAAATAGTTTATAACTATTAAAAAGCAAGATATTTGAAATTACTTTCTATCATTGTACAAAATACACCCATGTTGGACTTTCCTTCAATGTACTCTGATAGTCATTTGAGCTTGTCTGATTTAAAATTAAAATTAGTCATGAGAAGAATTATTCCTTGAGAACTGCTATGAAAAATTCCATTCACCATACTGCCAACTCTCAGATTCTACTACTTGGATTATCTCAAGACCTCATGCACATGAATGTTTTTAGATATCTCCATATGGAGAACAGACTATTTTAAAAATAAGGAGAATCTGTGAACTGGCCTGTAACTTTTGTATGTTAGACCTTGTTCAGAAAAATAATTTTTGGATAAGATTTAGGCAAACATAAAGACAAGACATTCTATTTAAATCCAACATGTTCAAAAATCTGTAAGATATATTCTTAAAATCAAGAAGGTAATCTGGATGTATGGATAGCAAATTTGTTTAAAATGAAGGAGAAGGGGGAGGAGTCAAGGTGGCAGAGACTGAGACAACAGGTAGCAGGAGATCAGCTAGATAGTTTATCAAACCATTCCAAACACCTATAAATCCAACAGAAGATCAAAGAGAAGAAGGGCAACAATTCTGGAAACAGAAATTGATCACTTTCTGGAAGGAAGTACCAGCAGAAAAGTGAATCCAAAGCGACGGGAAGATACACCGCAGCGGGAGGGGCTGGATCCTGGCAAGCAGTGGAGCAACAGATCACAAAATCAGGACTTTTAAAAGTCTGCTCCACTGAGGGACATCGCTCCAGAGGCTAAACTGGGGTGAAGCCCACGTGGGCACAGCATGGCCTCAGGTCCCGCAGGGTCACAGAGGCATCAGGGATGTCTGAGTGTTGCAGAGCTCACAGGTATTAGAGCCGGGACGCAGGCTACAGAGACAGAGCTGAGGAGTGAGCTCTCAGCTTGGGGTTACCTTGAACTATAATCCGTGATAAAAGCCACTGCTCTGTGAGTAGGGTCCCCACAAAATCTGGGGATACCCCGACTTGGAAGAGCTCAGGGATCTGCGGGGTTTGGAGACTCCAGGTGGAGCTGTGTGCCAGAGACAGAGACGATGCTTGGTCATAGGCTGGGTGAGCTCGGAATTTAGCCAGAGGTCAGGGAGATAGGAGTGATTGAGTGCTTTTCTCTCAGGGTGAACTGAAGAGTGGGGGCCCGAGCTCTTGGCTCCCATGAGGCGGAGATTGGGAGGCTTCCATTTTCATTCTCATCCTACAGAACTCTACAGAAAGCATTCAGGGAACAAAAGCTCCCAAAAGAACCCGAGCAGATTACTTAGCCTGGCCCCTGGTAACAGTGGTGCAATTCTGCCTGGGGCAAAGATACTTGAGAATCACTACAACAGGCCCCTGCCCCAGAAGATCAACAAGAAATCCACCCAAGCCCAAGTTCACTTACCAAGGAGAACAGCTGAATTCCAGAGGAGGAGAAAGCAAAGCATGGAATTCGTGTCTTTCTCCCCATGATTCTTTAGTCTTGCAAAGTTAATTTCTTTAATTTTTTTTTCTTCTGCTAATTTCTTTTAAGTTTTACCCTTTCCTTTTTTAACATTTTTTAATTAATTTATCTTAATACCTTTCATTAAAAAAAATCTTTTTTGAACCTTCATTATTATAGTCATATTTTATCCTTCAATGTATCTACACATAGGGTTTTTTCTTCTAAAAAATTTGGGGTACAACTTTTTCTAATAGATCAAAATTCATGCTAAATCTAGCACCAGGCTTGTTCTAGTCTCCAGCCTGAGCAAATTCTCTCCACTTTCTTTTTCTTTATTCTCCAAACCAACTTACCTTATCAACTCCTTTGTTAGAAATTAATTTTTTTCATCTTTACAGTCATATAAATATAAATAATATAAATATAAATAATATAAATAATATAAATATAAATAATAAAGTCATATCCCTTCATTGTGTTTATCCTTTTATATGTTTTTCATTCTTTAAAATTTTGGGAGGTAGTTTCTTCTAAGAGACCAAATACTCCCAAAATTAAGTGGGTGACCCTCTTCTAGTCACCAGTATAATATATATATATATATAATTTTATTCCTTATTTGTTTTCTTTTTTAATTTTTTTTCTGAAATTCTTTGTATCCCCTCCCCCACCCATGACTTGGGGTCTCTTCTGATTTGGTTAAAGCACATTTTTCTGGAATCTTTGCCACCCTCTTAGTATTTCCTTTGCTCTTTCATATATTCTTATCTGAACAAAATGACAAGGTGAAAAAACTCACCACAAAAAAACAAAGAAGAGGCAGTACTGAAGGCTAGGGACCTAATCAATACAGACAATGGTAATATGTCAGATCTAGAGTTCAGAATGATGATTCTCAAGGTACTAGCCAGGCTCAAAAAAGGCATGGAAGATATTAGAGAAACACTGTCCAGAGAAATAAAAGCCCTTCCTGGAGAAATAAAAAAAAAAACAAAAAACAAAACCAAAACTGAAATCTAACCAAGTTGAAATCAAGAAAGCTATTAATGAGGTGCAATAAAAAATGGAGGCTCTTACTGCTATGATAAATGAGGCAGAAGAAAGAATTAGTGACATAGAAGACCAAATGACAGAGAATAAAGAAGCTGAGCAAAAGAGAGACAAACAACTACTGGACCATGACAGGAGAATTCAAGAGATAAGTGATACCATAAGATGAAACAACATTAGAATAATTGGGATTCCAGAAGAAGAAGAAAGAGAGAGGGGAGCAGAAGGTATATTGGGGAGAATTATTGTAGAGAATTTCCCTAATATGGCAAAGGGAACAAGCATCAAAATCCAGGAGGTGCAGAGAATTTCCCTCAAAATCAACAGGAATAGGTCCACACCTCCAGATTTAAAGTGAGGGGGTGAAAAACAATTTACCTTTCTAACACACATCAAAAGAATGCTGGGGTGGCAATCCTTATATCAGATCAATTAGACTTTAAGCCAAAGAGTATAGTAAGAAGTGAGGAAGGACACAATATGATACATAAAGGGTCTGTCCAACAAGAAGATATAACAATTTTAAATACCTATGCCCCTAACATGGGAGCAGCCAACTACATAAACCAATTAATAACAAAATCAAAGAAACACATTGACAATAATACAATAATAATAGGGGACTTTAACACCTCCCTCACTTATATGAACAGATCATCAAAGCAAAAGATCAACAAGGAAATAAAGGCCTTAAATTACACACTGGACAAGAAGGACATGACAGATATATTCAGAACATTCCATCTCAAAGCAACAGAACACACATTCTTCCCTAGTGCACATGGAACATTTTCCAGAATAGATCACATCCTGGGTCATAAATTAGTTCTTAACCAGTATCAAAAGATTGGGATGATTCCCTACATATTTTCAGACCACAATGCTCTGAAGCTAGAACTCAATCACAAGAAGAAATTTGGGTAGAACCCAAATACATGGAGACTCAACAGGATCCTTCTAAATAATGAATGGGTCCACCAGGAAACTAAAGAAGAATTGAAAAAAAAATCATGGAAAGAAATGATAATGAAAACACAATGGGTCAAAATCTGTGAGCCACAGCAAAGGCAGTCCTGAGAGGAAAATATATAGCAATACAAACCTTTCTCAAGAGACAAGAAAGGTCTCAAATACACAACCTAACCCTACACCTAAAGGAACTTGAGAAAGAACAACAAAGAAAGCCTAAACCCAGCAGGAGAAGAGAAATAATAAAGACCAGAGCAGAAATCAATGAAATAGAATAAAAAAAAAACAAAAAACAAAAAAACACAATAGAACAAATCAATGAAACTAGCAGCTGGTTCTTTGAAAGAATTAATAAGGTTGATAAACCTCTGGCCAGACTTATCAAAAAGAAAAGAGAAAGGACCCAAATAAATAAAACCATGAATGAAAGAGGAGAGATCACCACAAACCCCAAAGAAATACAAATAATTATAAGAACATATTATGAGCAACTCTATGCCAACAAATTTGACAATCTGGAAGAAATGGATGCATTCCTAGAGACATATAAATTACAACAACTGACCAGGGAGAAATAGAAAACATGAACAGACCCATAACCAATAAGGAGATCAAAATAGTCATCAAAAATCTCCAAACAAACAAAGCCCAGGGCCCGATGGCTTTCCAGGGGAATTCTACCAAACATTTAAAGAAGAATTAATTCCTATTCTCCTGAAAATATTCCAAAAAATAGAAATGGAAGGAAAACTTGCAAACTCATTTTATGAGTCCAGCATCACCTTGATCCCAAAACGACCACATGGGATTTATTCCAGGGATGAAAGGTTAGTTCAACATCTGCAAATCAATCAATGTGGTACAATATATTAATAAAAGAAAGAACAAGAACCATATGATACTCTCAATAGATGCTGAAAAAGTATTTGACAAAATCCAGCATCCCTTCCTGATCAAAACTCTTCAAAGTATAGGGATAATAGGCACATACGTCAATATTGTCAAAGCCATCTATGAAAAACCCACCGCAATATCACTCTCAATGGAGAAAAACTGAGAGCTTTTCCACTAAGGTCAGGAACACTGCAGGGATGTCCATTATCACCAATGCTACTCAAAATAGTACTAGAAATCCTAGCCTCAGCCATCACACAACCAAATGAAATTAAAGTCATCCAAATTGGCAAAGAAGAAGTCAAACTCTCCCTGTTTGCAGATGATATGATACTTTATGTGGAAAACCCAAAAGACTCCACTCCAAATCTGCTAGAACTTGTACATGAATTTGGTAAACTATAAGGATATAAAAGCAAAGCACAGAAATCAGTTGCATTTCTTTACACCAACAACAAGACAGAATAAAGAGAAATTAAGGAGTCAATCCCATTTGCAATTTCACCCAAAACCATAAGATACCAGGAATAAACCTAATCAAAGAGGCAAATAATCTATACTCAGAAAACTATAAAGTACTCATGAAAGAAATTGAGGAAGGCACAAAGAAATGGAAAAATGTCCCATGCTCATGGATTGGAAGAACAAATATTGTGAAAATGTCTATGCTACCTAAAGCTATCTACACATTTAATGCAAGCCCTATCAAAATCCCATCAATTTTTTTCAAAAGGATGGAACAAATAATGCTGAAACTTATATGGAACCAGAAAAGACCTCGAATAGCCAAAGGCATATTGAAAAAGAAAGCTGAAATTTGGTGGCATCACAATTCCAGACTTCATGCTCTATTACAAAGCTGTCATTATCATGACATTATGGTACTGACACAACAACAGACATATATATCAATGGAAGAGAATAGAGAGCCCAGAAATAGACCCTCAACTCTATGGTCAACTAATCTTTGACAAAGCAGGAAAGAATGTCTGATAGAAAAAAGACAGCCTCTTCAACAACTGGTGTTGGGAAAATAGGACAGCCACGTGCAGAGAAATGAAATTGGACCATTTCCTTACACCACACATGAAAATAGACTCAAAATGGATGAAGGACCTGAATGTGAGAAAGGAATCCTTCAAAATCCTTGAGGAGAACACAGGTAGCAACCTCTTCGACATCAGCAGCAGCAATTTCTTTCTAGGAATATCACCAAAGGCAAGGGAAGCAAGGGCAAAAATGAACTATTGGGACTCCCTACTCCCAATAACAAAAGATAATAAAGATAATAAAGACATTGAAACAAATTTAACCAAGAAAATAAAAGGTCTGTATAATGACAACTATAAGATGTCAATGAAAGAAATGAAAGAAGACAGAAACAGATGGAAAGATATCTTATGTTTATGGATTGGAAGAATTAATATTGTTAAAATGTCCATATTACCACAAAGTAGCTATATAGTGAATGCCATTTCTGTCAAAATTCCAAAGCATTTTCCACAGAAATAGAAAAAAAAAACTACCTTGAAATTCAGATGGATCCTCAAAAATCTTAATTGTCAAAGCAAATCCTGAGCAAGAAGAACAGATCAAGAAGCAGCATATCTGATTATGTCAAGCTATACTACAAAGCTATAATAATTAATGCAGCATTTTGCATGATTTAATTTTTCTCTTTACCATGTAAATATATCACTTCTATTAAAACAAAACAAGAATGAAACTAAATAAATAAATAAATAAGGCAGTATGATAGTGTAATAACAATAAATATATAGACCAATTGAACAGAATAGAGAACCCAGAAAAACAAAATGAGACCCTATCTTACACCATGAACAAGTGTTAACTTATAGTAAAGACTTAAACATAAGATCTTATTCCATAACAATTCTAGAATAAAACATATAGGATAATCCCCTTGACATAAATCTTGGCAATGATTTTTCAGATTTGACACTGAATGCAAAGGCAACAAAAACAAAAATCAAGAACTGGGGTAAAAAGATGGGGCTATAGCAAATTAAAAACAGAGGAAATAATCAACAAATGAAAAGGCAACTTACATGATGGGAGAAAATATTTGCAAATCATATATATGATAAGGGGTTAATATCCAAAATATATAAAGAATTTATACAATTCAATAATAAAAAAAATCTGGTTAAAAAATGGCAGAGCACCTGAGGAGGTACTTTTTCAAAGAACATATCCAAATGGCCAACAGACACATGAAAGATGCTCAGCATTAGGGAAATGCAAATTAAAACCACAATGAGATCACCTCACACTGATTACAATGGCTACCTTCAAGAAGATAAAGGATGACGAATACCGGTTGAGGATGTGAAAATAAAGACAACTTTTTACGGTATTAGTGGGAATGCAAATTGGTTTAGTCACTATGAAAAATAGTATGGAGGTTTCTCCAAAAATTCAAATTAGAACTATCATGTGATCCAGCAATCTCATTTCAAAGAAAATAAAGCAGAATATAAGGAGGTACATGTGTTCCCATGTTTAAGGAAACATTATTCACAATAGCGAAGACACGGAAACAAGCTCAGTGTCCACTATCAGGTGAATGTATAATGAAGTGTTATGTACAATCATATGCCATTCAGCCATGAGAAAGAAGAAAATCCTGACAACATGGATGGATCTTGAGGATATTATGTTAAGTAAGATAAGTCATACAGAAAAAGATGAATACTCTATTAATCATTTACATGTGGAATCTAAAAAACCTGAAGTGAAGTTGTAAAAACAGAGAAATGATGGTTATTAGAGATTGGGAAATGAGGGGATTGGGGATATGCTGTTAAGGGTTCATATTTGCAACTAGTACATAAATAAGTCCTGGAAAGCTAATGCACAGCTTAATAATTTTAGACAACAATACTGTATTATAAACTTCAAAGCTGTTGGTAGAACAATGTTATACACCTTAAACTTACACAATGCTATACATGAATTATATATTAATAATAATAGTGCAATAGTGCAATAACTTACTTCTCTAACCACCCTGGATAACGCAGTGTTATTGTTATTCATTTGTGTTAAATCAAAATTTGTTAGATAAACAGCCAATCAAAAAGTTTCCATTTGACCTCATTTTCACCTTGGATCTTGCTGATGCTTTTATTATGCATTTACTAATAAGCAATCTAAATTTAATAGTTCGCCCCTTTTATCCATTAACTAAATCCTTTTAGAAAAATATGTTCATATTGTTGAGTGCAGTAATGGAATATAGAAAGTGTAAAATCAGCACATTTCTTTAGCTCAGTCATCTTTAAACACAAGAACAGTTAACTGCACCCAACAATTAAATTATATTAATTCGAAAAGGAAAAGAGACTGCTATATTTTGAAACATTTCACTTTAGTGATTGTCTAGAGGCATATTACATAGGTAAAACAGAGACCACTAGTTTCAACATCACAGTGGTATGCTGGTATATTGTTAATATTTGGCTAGGAAGGAATCCTGATTTGTATCATTTGTTGCTTTGTGTTCTATAAATACCTCCTAAAGTGATTTGAAGCTATCAATGTGATGTCATGGAATACAGACTTGAGAGGATATAGGCACAGCTGTTTATCAAAGGCAACCACTCCAGCACAAAACTGCTTGCAATTAAAAAACAAAAACAAAAACAAAAACAAAACAAAACAAAAACACATCAGTTACAGGTGGCATAACAGATTAAATAAAGCCCTCTTAAATTATTCTACTTCAGATTTCACATTAAATGGCAGTTAGAAATTTAACATATTTTTAAAATCACTTTTCTGTGAAACTAACATTTAAAGTCATTTTGGAGGGATTATCATATTAAATCATTTTAATTTTACCAACAATTTTAAGTATATTTGACAAAGGGGCAGATGGCCTAAAGTGAGGAAAAGCTTTCCATATTACATAAGGTTATATGCAAAGAGATAGAAAAATGGCCTCAGAAAAGCCATGCTTCATTAGTTTAGTCTTTGCCTTCAACTATTCTTTTCACAGATATAGCTTTATTTCAGATAATCTTTCAGGAATGCCTTAGGAAAAGAATTACAGTAGAATTTAAATGACAAAATACCATTTTAGTATGAAGTTTGCCTAAGTTTACTTTTGAAATACATGTATTTTTAACAGGTGTATTTGACCAAATAACATAAATGTAGAGATATTTTGATGTTTTAAAGACTTTGTCTTTCAACTGAGAGTGTTATCTGTGGAAATATAAGATACATTGCAGTTTATTAGTAACAAATAGAACATTTCTATAACTTTCTCCATTTCCATAGTTTTAACAAATTTTCAATTACTATGTATTCTCTAATGGGATGAACTGATTTATTGGTGGCTTCCTGTATGCATTCCATTCTCCTGTCTGTGTGCAATTCATTTACACTGGAAAAAAATGTATTTTCAGGGAGATCTTCTAAGGTTAGCTGCAAAGCAGTAGGTTTAGTTCTTAAATACTGAAAAGCTTCTATAGCACTAATCAAGTAATGTGACGTCAGTGTTGAAGACAAAATATTCTATTAGATTCTGTAAAATAAAGACATAGTATTTGGTAGACACTTTTAAAAAATATGTTATTCTGGGTGTACCTGGGTGGCTCAGGTGGTTAAGTGTCTGCCTTCACCTCAGGTCATGATCTGGAATTGAGCCCTCAGTTGGGCTCTCTGGCATAATTGTGTAGAAATTTCTTTTTTTGGTGACTTGCATATATCATTTCAACTGATGTTTAAATTACTCAATAAAAATGCTTTTGGAAAAGATTTAGTTTGTGCTAACACTGTGCTAGGTTTTAGAAATGAGTTCTCATAACAACAAGAATAAGTGATTTCAGATAAACAAAACAATGTATCCTTCATAAAAGGCATGAAACTGTATGATGTGACAAAAAGGATTTAGCACTGGGGACAGATTTCAGTACACCAACATTTAGAAAAATCCATTTCCATCATATTTGTCAAATGTTATGAGTAAAATTGCACACATGAAAATTGAATGATCTTCTAAAGATAACAAGGTAAATTGATAATTGAGGTGAATAGTTTGTGTAATAAAGTAAATGTATTTAAGGGATTTGATTACTCATATTCATTATCTGAATGATGTGAATTGCTCTACTTTTAATTCTGCTTTAGCTAATGGGTACATCTTTTTAATGTAATTGATGTTAAAATGATTTTCCTTATGGATTTTATTTTATTCTTTTAGGTATTGATGTTACACTATTTTATTTCCAAGGGCAAGGATTTTTAGGGTCCCTAAAAATTAACATATATGGCTCTATGATATATTGAGATATTAACCTATGTTTTTCTTTTCTTTTCTATTTTTTTGCTGAATTTGTTTCTTTATTCATTGTCAAGTGAAAGATATGAGACAAGACAGAAGCCAAAAGTAGTTTAAGTCATGGTTTTTGTTTCCCAAACCCTAAATACCTAGAAGTGCTTATAAGGTTGGAGTACTTAGTTAAAGGTGGGTGTGGAGTGTCATATAAAATATCAGACACAGACTCAATAAGGGAGAATCACTAGGTTTGTGGCTGAATTTTCCTTTCTGAACTTGGAGTTTTTTAAAACAAGATGGTGGCTCCAGTTACAGAGATCTGGTAGGCAGAATAATGCTGCCCCAAGATGCTCTCCTAATCCCCAGAATGTTTTAATGTGTATATTTTAACCAAAGAGACTTTATATGTGTTATTAAGTTAAAGATGTTGAGGGACGCCTGGGTGGCTCAGTGGGTTAAGCCACTGCCTTCGGCTCGGGTCATGATCCCAGGGTCCTGGGATCGAGTCCCGCATGGGCTCCCTGCTCGGCAGGGAGCCTGCTTCTCTCTCTGCCTCTACCTGCTTGTGCGCTCTCTCTCTCTCCTCTGACAAATAAATAAATAAAATATTAAAAAAAAATGTTGAGATGGGATGATTATCTTGGATTATCTGGGTGGCCCACATAATCCTAAGAGTTCTTATAAGTGAAAGAGAGATGCAGGAGAATACAAGGGATGTCAGAAAGGCTTAACAGATCATTGCTGATTTGAAGATGGAAAAAGTCCAGGAACCAATGAATTTTGGCAGCCAATAGAAGCTGAAAGAGACAAGAAAATGGTTCTTCTCCCATAGATTTTCCAGAAAAGAGCACCACTTTGCTGATACCATGACTTAAGCCCAGTGAGATTAATTTTGGACTTCTATTATCTAGAATTGTAAGATATATTTGTATTGTTCTAAGTTATTAATTTTGTATAATTTGTTACATCAACCAGAAGGAAAAAAAAGTACAAATAAAATGTGAGAAAGATGGCAAGAGAACAGATTAAATTGCTCTGTAGTTGATGTGTTTAGCAGAGGGAGAACTATAAATAGAAAAATAGGATCTCTTGCTCCAACTATGGCATGGAATTAGAAGGAGGCCAACGGGTCTGAAGAACCATATTATGAGAATGATGTTTCATTGTGGACAGAGGTGAAGTGATGACCAAATGAGTTTGGGGACTAAAAATTAACTTCTATGCAGAGTTAATGATCTTATGCCTGACTTTGATACTATCCTTCATTTTAGAACTAATTATCAGATTCTTTATTTTACTTATGTTTTGTGCACAAATATTTAGAAACATTATTTTCATTTATATTTCTAGTTCTTCGATTTATTGGCAAATCTAAAAATACTAACTTGATTTCCTTGATAATAAACAATACTAAATGAAAATGTCTGTATTTCATTTATTTTGACTAAAATTCTATTTTAGACAGGGAACCAAATGTACTGATTCTTTCTTTATATCTCTATAATCTCAGTAAATTGTTGACAAGAAACTTTTAACATGCCTCTAACATAATTCACAATATAATAGAGTTTAAGATAATTAAAAACTCTTAAGAAATACTTATAGTAGAGAAAGAGTATCTGAGAGTACACAATCAAATATACATGACGGTACTTACTGAGAGAGAGTATTACCATTTTTTATAATTCTTAAGTTAATCATGAATCTAAGATTAACATAAATATCTATGTGGGAAATAAACAGAACTTAAAATATATGTATAAGCCTAATTGGATTCAGTTTTCTCTTACTTATTTTCAATTTCAGGTTCTGGAACTTAAAAAAAAAAAATAGCTAAAACAAGGCCATTGACCTTTGATTTCCTATACCCTTAAAAATGGCAATTATACTAGAAGTATGTTCTATGTTTCATATGAACTTAACCAGAATTCCTGCCTTGTTTCAGATAGTTAAAATGTTTGAAATTATCTTTTAATTTCCTAACTTACCCCTATTCTTTTTTCATTTTAATAAATATTTAAATCAATGAAACATTTAATGAGTATTTTGATATTAAAAGAAGAATCAATCTTACTAATTTCTTTTTTTTTTTAAGATTTTTATTTATTTGACAGAGATCACAAGTAGGCAGAGAGGCAGGCAGAGAGAGAGGAGGAAGCACGCTCCTCGCAGAGCAGAGAGCCTGATGCGGGGCTCGATCCCAGGACCCTGAGATCATTACCTGAGCTGAAGGCAGAGGCTTTAATCCACTGAGCCACCCAGGCACCCCAATCTTGCTAATTTCAAAAGAATGATAAGACTTAAGATTATCTGTGAGAGTTGGGGGGAGTGATTTGCCCTGTCAAGTCAATTTAGATGACCCAAATATTTTTACTATAATTGCACTTTAGAATCTGGACAAGAGAGCCAAGTTAATATATTGGTTACATTTATTTTTTCCTGTGATGGCTAGACATATAGTATTTTTGATTATCTA
This sequence comes from Taxidea taxus jeffersonii, assembly GCA_003697995.1. Classification (NCBI taxonomy): domain Eukaryota; kingdom Metazoa; phylum Chordata; class Mammalia; order Carnivora; family Mustelidae; genus Taxidea; species Taxidea taxus. The sequence goes on along the minus strand of RCUC01121938.1, from coordinate 12,535 downwards.
TACAAGAGAGAAAAATGGAAAATAGACTCAAAGCATCATTTAGTGTTTATTTATTGCAATGTCATGTCTGGTAGCTATTCAAATTAAGTTGGTTTTGAAAAGGCTCAGATCTAATTTTCATACTATTATAAAATATAAAGGAAATATTTGTACTGTAAGAATAAAGGTAATTTCTGGCAACCAAATTATAATTGAATATTGATAAGGTATTAGTGATCATCCAATCTAAATTTTCTTTTTCATAAGAAAGGAAATTGAGAATGAAAATTTACTGATTTTCCCAAGGTTTTTAACTACTTAAGAACATTCAAATATATGAAACTTTGTTTTTGTTTTCATTTCATTGTTTTTTTTTTATTGTTTGTTTTTTTCCTCTTCAGGTTATTTCAGTCAATACTTTTTTTCTTTTTTTTTTTTTTACAGACAATATAAGAAGGTTTTGCACATGATTTTTTTTCTTTGAGTACTATAATTAAAACTGTGAAGCACACATTTTACTAAAGCTGGCTTAACACATCTTCTCAATCCTTCACCTTCTACTTGACTGCAGAAACATATATATCTACTGAAGATGTTTTATATAGATTACAAAATAAGTACACAAAATATCTCTACCCTTTCCCCAGTCCCTCCATGCAAGCTTCAACACTGGAGAAAAAAATATATATACAGAAGAAATAGAATGAGTGGGAAAGAAGAAAAAAGAGTCTTAATGACACTATGTTCTGTTTCTTCTGTCTACCTGAATTATGAGATCAAATGCGAACTGAGGAGTTGGATGATAATTTAATTAAAATTGACATTAAAGTTTTAAATGATGTATATTGAAGAATGAAGGTATCCAGAGGAATTAACAAGAAATAATCCTTGGGCTGGTATTAAAGACAATGTTTTAAATCGCCGCATAGGGATAAAAATATTAGGACTTACCATCACATAAATGAGAGTGCTAGAACTAAAATAAGTATGTAAAGCCAGCTTCCCCCCAGCCCAGCCTTGTTCAGTGAAAGGGTGGGGTAGAAAATATAAAATTAAATTGATATAAAGGGTAACCAGAAGGTGACTATACTTACTATCTTGACATCTATAGAAGCTGGATACAATTAGGAAAGAAGAAAGAAGGAAAGGAACGAAGGAAGGAAGGAAGGAAAGAAGGAAGGAAGGAAGAGAGAGAGAGAAATAAAGGAAGGAAGGAAGGAAGAAAGGAGGGAGGGAGGGAAGAAGAAGGAAATAAAAGAAAGAAAAAGAGAGAAAGAGAAAGAGAAAAAAGAGAAGAAGGAAGAAAAGAAGAAACGAACGAATGAAGGGAGGGCGGAAGAAATTTCCACCTAAATGTAAATGCATAATCTTACCATCACAGAAGTTGGAGGTTCAAATATATACACTTGTATGATAAAAGAAACCTAAAGGTTAGAGGTTAAAATAAAGTGGACTCAACTTTGTAGCATCTAAGTACATCTAAAAGATGTAAATACTAATTCTTTCTGGGAGAAGGTATTCTTAAGGTATAATCCTCATGATTTAACACATTTAGACCAGTTAAGCAGTAGCTTGCAAAACATAAATAGAAGACACATATGAAAACAAAACTTACAGCAAAGCACAATTAAAGACATTAGAAACTATTAACAGCACAATTTAACTTTGATGTTTTCAAATATGATATTATTACATACAAAAAATGGGAAAGAGGGGCGCCTGGGTGGCTCAGTGGGTTAAAGCCGCTGCCTTCGGCTCGGGTCATGATCCCAGGATCGTGGGATTGAGCCCCATATCGGGCTCTCTGCTCTGCGGACAGCCTGCTTCCTCCTCTCTCTCTGCCTCTCTGTCTACTTGTGATCTCTGTCTGTCAAATGAATAAATAAAATCTTAAAAAAAATGGGAAAGAATGAAAAGAAACATTTGTGGCTATAAACATTTGTGTTAAATAGACTTTAAAGCAAAAATAGCATTAGCAGCTGTAAAGGGCCCATTATATAATGACAAAGGTTTTAACACACCAGGAAATAATAATCATTCTAAATTAACTGGAAAAAGTCTCATTTCTATTTTTTTTTATGACAAAAGATAATGTTCACTTTGATAGTGGGGACAGGGTAGAGTATGTGTTCTCTAGTTTTTCACCTTCAAATACAAAATTCTATGAAATGTATAGTCTTTGACAAAGACACATCCATATTGAGTCTAAGTTTATTGAGGGTTTCCAATTCTGGGAATGGATTCTGTAACATGTGGACATTGCCTTTTTATTCTGCTAAAGAAGCGAATCATCTTGGGTGCGTGGATAGCTCAGTTGGTTAAGTGCCTTTGGCTCAGGTCATGATCCCAAGATCCCAGGATCTAGTTATGTGTAGGGCTCCCTGCTCAGAAGGGAATCTACTTCTCCCTCTGTCCCTTCCCCTGCTTGTGCACTCTCTGTCTCTCTTTCTTAAATAAATAAATAAAATCTTAAAAAAACAAAAGAAAAAGAAGTAAGCCACATTCTCTCCATCATCTGTCTTTGGGGTAATGATAACAATATCAGAATCTACCATTGCCAGCATTTATTTTTTTTTCATCTGCAAGAAACTGAATTTCAAATAAAAATAAACTAAAATTAAGGAATATAAATCATTTCATGTAATAGAAAGTACAGAGAGAGGTATTATGATTTCCATGTATAGAGCTCTCTAGTCTATGGATTCATTTCTTTGCGATTCTCTTGACTGCCTGTCTCCACATGAGCATCTGCCCTCTGATGATTGCTCTCATGGCTCAAGAGGGAGGTGGAAGGATTGCTCTCATGGCTCAAGAGGGAGCAAGGGAAAGATTGGTATTTGTTTCCATTCATATGGAAGGTGGGGGGGTAACTCTTTGCCTAATAATGGGTTGCAATATTTTCTTGAATTTTATTAAACTATTTCAGATTATCTACATACACCCAACCAATCAACTCATTAATTTGATACCAGATACTAGTAGGTATTATGCTTATGTTCCTGAACCAAACACAACTCCTGCAAGGTTTGGCATTGCCAGGACTGACTGACACTAATCAGAACTCAGACATGAAACCAGATTTGGCTTCAGCTTACCCTGAGTCACCTGCAATTTGAGTGTTGAGTAAATACAAGAAGAAAATTGTGGTTCTCTAAGTAAAATTGACAGGAGGGAATTGGTAGCCTAGTGTGGGCATTACTTAGGGGTTAGTGTGTGGTATAGAAAAGTATTTTCTTTTTGTTGAACCTAACTTAAGTCTTGAAATTCAATTTTAGTTTAGAAAGAAAATTCTACACAACAAATATATCTATCTTGTTATACTATTTTATAAATACTAATATTTATATGTAGCTTAAACCAAAATTATTATTTTATTTTCAATTAAGTGAGCAATTCACTTTATTAACAATTAAATCAGGGTCTATAATTATCTTCAGTAGTTTGAATATTTTGAAATTTGATTATATCATAGTATGACTTTAGCAAACATAAGTATGTTCTGTTCACTGGAAGGTCTATGAGATGGGCCTTGTATTAGTCTGGGTTCTCCAAAGAAACAGAATAGGACAGTATATTTAATGAGAGATAGAGAGAAAGGAATTAACTATAAGGAATTACAGAGGCTGAGAAATCCAGAATCAAATCTGATGACCTAAGACCCAGAAAAACTAATGATGTAGATTCCATTCCAGGGCTGAGTCTAAAGGTAGAAGATGATTAATTTCCCACCTCAACGTAACAAGATATTCTCCTTACTCAAGTGTTTCTTTTTTCTAATTATAATATGGAATTTTATTAAACATACACTGTAAAACGAAGATTATCAAATTCAGCTACTCTTCCTCTCTATAAAATACTTCATCCCAAATCATGCTTAAAAATCTGAATGTGCAATTTTTGATAATCTTTTAAATTTATCAATATTTTAATGGTTTTAAAAGTATATGATTTTGTTTAAACAATAACTTAATGTGGCCACATGTTTATAATCACAGAAAATCTCATTATTTAACAGGCACTCAAGTCTTCATTAACAAATATAAAATTTCCATTGCCTTCTTCACATTGTGGTAATTAAAGAATTAAGAACTATAGAGGCACCTGGGTGGCTCAGTGGGTTAAGCCTCTGCCTTCGGCTCAGGTCATGATCTCAGGGTCCTGGAATCGAGCCCCGCATTGAGATCTCTGTTCAGCAGGGAGCCTGCTTCCCCCTCTCTTTCTCTGCCTCCCTCTCTGCCTACTTGTGATATTTCTTTGTGACAAATAAATAAATAAAATCTAAAAAAAAGAATTAAGAATTGTTTTTACTAACTTACTAACTTGACAAATCAGATATTTTGATTAATTGTGATTTTATCATTCACTTCTTTGAATTGATTAATTTTATCCTCTATAACAATGATTTTTTAAATATTCTTACAGGTAGTATGAGAATGGGCTTATCTACCTTGTTTTGTATTATGATCCACTAAATTTGTTCCCTCTACCTCTTCTGTCTTTCTACAAATGCTAGTTACGTGCAATTTAGGGAGACATGAATGTGCTCTGAATCATTTAAAAACTGAGCAAGTTTCCAGTGCTATATCTAATACATTCTTATAATTTTTTTAAGAAGTTGAATTGAGAAGAAACTACATTTTTGTCTTTAACCAGGTTATTATTCCACTACTGACATTTTTGAATGAGTTCTTTCAGGACCATCAAGATAATAGCCATCTTGAACTACTCAGAGAGTCACTATTTACTCTTCTAGGTCTACAAGTATGACTGTCAGTGTCCTGGCCAAAGCTATTCATGTCACGCAGATTTGTGTTCAATTCAGGCTTTCAGTGGAATAGATGAGGCCCACCCACATTGGGAAAGGCAATCTGCTTTACTCTATCTGCTGATTCTAAAGCAATCTTGTCTAGAAACACCCTCACAGAGACACTCGGCAATAATGTTTATACAAATATCTGGCTACCTTACGGCCTAGTCAAGTTGACCCATAAAATTAACATCAAGATTTACATCAAGGAAACAATGTGAAAGTGTTTGTGAAAAACCTGTTTTTTTTTTTTGTTTTTTTTTTTTTTTTCAAGAGCATCTATTATCCATTATGGACTGTGGAGATTTTGTAAGTTTACATTTCATGTTTCCAAAAAAAACTGTGAACATTGTTAACATTGCACATCTGTATTTTCCTATGAACTTGAAATCTGTATTGGTGACCTTCACAATTGCCTTAATTAGCTGAGTCTTACAAAGTGAAGGCAGTTACACTGGCTTACTATAGTACTTAAATATGTTCATAGTTTAACATCATTTTGTTCAAAGGAAAACTGCAAATATGCCCTTACTTTAACCCATTTTATTAATTTAAGTGTCTGGAAATCAAACAGTATGGAAATCAGGCTTTTGTATAAAATTGGGGTTTAACTAGAGACACATTAAGATAGTAAAGCAATGAAGCAGTAAAATTTTAAGAAAATCTTATGTTTGCTTTCATGTATCTGAAATCATATCTGTTGCCTATGCATGTCTATACAATATGCATAGTATTTACACGTATACATAATATTAATTGATTAGTTTAGCTTATGTAACTTATGGGTTTTTGTCTTTGTCTACTAATCCTCTTTCTCCAGAGAGGAATGAACTATGATTATTCTAATTTATTTAGAAAAATGTCTTTCCAAAGTTTACTCTTTTCCTTTATCAGGAAGTTAGAAGTTACATATTGAACAATCAACCACATGGCCATCAACATCTGTTTATTTTCAGGAATCTTAAAAGACATACTTTTATGAAGCCTACAGAAAAAATACCAGTCAGTTGTAAAGCATTTTAAAATGTTTCTATCCCATTAGGACACTTTAAAATGTCTCTGAAATAACTTCAGGAAATTTTTTTGTTCATAATCCTTTATGTATGTGTGTAGTTTTTTAAACTTCTTTAGCACAGAGACACTTTATGCCCAGAAATTCTAGCCTATTTACTGAGATAGAGTCATTATAGTAGATGTTCAGTAAAGTTTTAAAAATAAATGAATGAAGAGATGAATGAATGTTAGAAATATCAGGACTTGTATTTTTTTTTTTTTTTACTTTTTAACAACTAGATAGAAAATATTTCCTGAAAAATTATTATCAGATGTCATGGATTAACTTTATTTTCTTTATATCATTAACCTAAATGAGCAAATTATGTTATTCATGAAAAAAAATTAATGCCAGAGTTTCAAAAGTTAATATTGAGTGAATAGAATAAATCAAACTGAAAACTTCCCATATGTTCAGTAGTAAAGGAAAAAAAAAAAAAGAAAAACAAACCTTAAAATATGCCTTTGAAAACACGAAGAGAAGAGGAGGTCCTGAAAGCCCAAGATAGAGTATTTCAAATGGCAAGGGGATAATATGAAAATGTGAAAAGTGAAAATGAGTGAGGAACACAGTCCTCCACTCCATCAACACTCTCTGAGATGCTGTAAAAGGGACATATGGGAGCTCAAGCTTAACCAAGAAGTGGGAATTTCTTTGCAGTGATCATAATGATTTTATAACGTTTCTTATACTTCTGAAGAGACGTGTGTTAAAGATAACAAAAAATGTCATATTTATTATAAGCTGTTTAAAATGTTTTATTTTAAATAGAACATTATACCCATGCATATATACATGAATATGAATATAGCCTTTCAATTGTAATTAGTGCAGAATAAATACATACCACCTATCTTACTTAATGTTGCCAAAAGCATATTTCAATAATAAATCACAAATTCTTTGTTAAAAATATGTTATATGAGTTCACTTATTTTACAATTAAAAAAAACTGAAGATATTATCAGCATCTAGGGCTATCTTACATAAGAGACACTTGCATTTTTAATTGTCAATGATAAGCAAATAGCATTATAACCATATCTAATAAACTTGAAAGCTCATAGTTGACATAGATATCTACACACCATGTTGAGTAGGAGTCGTAATATTCACTGGTATAGGTAAATAGTATAACAAGTTGATAACTGGTAGGTAGATAGTATAAAAAGTTAATAACTCTTTGGAAAAACACGATGCCCATTCACAGATAATATTGTCCTGCCACATCTGTTTTTCTAGGTGACTTGTGCATATGATTCAATATGGTATTTGACATGGTTCTACACAGAAGGAAACAGAATATGAGAATAGTAGTGATTTTACTAGTGTCATTAATGTAAAAAAAGCACATTTAAAAATTATATATATCATGGGAGATGAACCATGAGAGACTATGGACTCTGGGAAACAAACAGGGTTTTAGAAGGGAGGGAGTGGGGGTGATAGGTGAGCCTGGTGATGGCTATTAAGGAGGGCACAGAATACATAGAGCACTGGGTGTTATACCAAACAATGAACTTGGAACACTATATAAAAAACTAATGATGTACTGTATGGTAACTAACAACACAATAAAAAAGTTATATATATGTATCTATATACATTTGTGTACATACATATATTTATACAAATTGTTATATTCTTTCATTACAAAAACATTTGGAAGAGATTAGTTGTTTATTAGTCTGAATTAGACTGAACATATCAGCACTTCTTTTTATTATTTCACTTTTGAACTGTAAAAAATGTTTTAGTTATTGAAAATGGAACAGTGTTCAAAATCTAGGTTATATCAAAATAAACTTTATAAAGCCAATCTATTTTTGTGGTTTAACTGATAGATTCACTCATTTAAAATTAAAGTGAATATATTCTTTTACATATGAAAGCATGCATGGGTGGTTGGGAAGAAATCTCATATTAACTTATTTTCCTTTATACTTCATTTTTGCATTAAATTCCCAACACTCTATCTCCACCCAACTCCATGCAGTAAGACTAACTCGTTTATTTCCTCAAGAAGACTGTTGTCTCTGTGAAACTTGTATAGGAGAGATGTAAGATGGAATTCTTTATCCTGCAGATAGAAAAATTTTCATGCACTAGACAGTGAATGTCAAACTAGGAGAAATCTCTTTCTGAGGGAAAAATTGGCAATGTCTAAAGTCCTTTTGGATTGCTGTAACCAAAGGTAAAGGAATGTTGTTGGCATCTAATGGGCAGAAGCCAGTTCTTCTTCATCCCACAATGCACAAGACAGCTTCTTCAATGCAAAATTACCCAACCCAAAATATCAATAGTGTTGAGGCCAAGAAACTCTGGGGTAGAGGGATTGGAGAACAGGCAACCTCATTAATATGAGAAAAAAGGCAAACACCAGAGATCACCAAGTTCTATCTAAAAATGCACTCTTCTCTTGGATTAGGGAAGCCTGTGGAAATGAAGTCTGTTTGCAAAGAACAAGAGTCTCCATTTCTGTAAGTGCTAAACATCACTTAGGCCAATGAGATACTATTGCTGCCTTCTCTTTGCAAATGAAAGGATTTTCCTTCTTAATGGTAACAAGCATGTCAGCCCCCAATTGTCCGAGGAGTTCTGTTGCCTACTTGCCCATGCACAGATAATATTGTCCTGCCACATCTGTTTTGCTAGGTGACTTGTGCATATGATTCGATACGGTATTTAACATGGTTATACACATGGTTCTACTTCAGACCCCAATTTTATTGTTTTATCAAATTAACTCTCTAGAGCTCACCCATGTTTCAATGATCCAGGACACTGGACACTTTAAAGGGAAATGGTGGGGTGGCAGTGAAAAGCCTCCGCATCTTGCCCAAGCAGAACTACACAGCCACTGCAGAAGACTGCCCCTCAAGCAGTGTGATGATTGCACACCCTCTACCCCTCACATACATCTCACCATCTTAGAAAGTGAAGTTTTTACCTGATGCTATTATGCACAAATAATTGAAAATCTCCATCCCAGCAAACAGTTAAAAAGAGATGAGAAAATTATATCAAAAGAAAATAATGATTTGTATTTCTGTTTGCCTTATATACATAATATTTTCCCTTTAAGTCGTGGTAATTTTCAGGAAAAGTCATCATGATGTAATTACTTTCATGAGATTGACAGCAACAGCCAATCTATTATAGATTTTTATGACATGCTAATTTCCCATCTGTCCAGGGCACTTCTTTTCATGTGCCAACGTTTTAGAGAAAAGTTATAAGAATTGAAAGCCTGCTCCTCTTCTAATTGCAGGTTGACAATTATTAATGCAATCTTGCTAAAGGAGGAGGCACGCCTCTTCATTTTTTAAAAAGGTCACTTTTATAAAAAAAAAAAGATAGTTCATTTTAACTTCTAAATTGAAAATTATTTTCTAGTAATGTAAGTAGGCTCTGTTCTTCTTCCATGTATACCCCTAATACTAAAACGACTCCCTTTTTCACATTTATTTTCAATATTCTCTGAAATTTCTTTTACACTAAGAACGTTTCCAAAAAGGCTTCACTGAAACATACCATGTAAAGGATTACAAAATTAATGTTAAGTCTCTTCTAAAAACATTGTGAATGCTATAAATGAGTCAGCCAAGGACACACGGAATGATTTGCTTTCTGTCTTATGAAAGAAACCAAAACAATATGCACAAGAGGCTTAAGGAATCTCCAGTTGAAGTAAAAATTTAATCTACATCAGAAAAGATCACGAATGCTTGTGTTCACAATTCCTTTTTGGTGTTACAAAGGTGAGGTACATTTGTGCCAGGGCATATTGCTGGTTGCAACCTGGATTGGCTGCTTCACATCACAAGAGACCTCATACTCTTATTCAAGTGTTGGGCAGATGATTTTTGAGTGAAACATTTGAAAATGTTCACAGGCATTACTCCATAATTCAATTTTTGGATATATCACTTCGTTATTAAGTAAAATAGAGAAAACAAGATTGATGGCATTGAAAAGGAAGAAGGCAGATGCACAGAAAACTAGTAGTGTGATGAGAGTGAGCTACACCAAAAAAAAAAAGGTACTGTAGAAATCATTTTAATTAGAGACAACACACATAATTTAAGCTAATGAAGTATTTTTTTACAACACTCTATAAATGTATATTGTAAGCAATATTACAGAATGCAGAAGAAATAAAAAGACTAACATTCCTAAGTACTTCAAGAGTAATTTTTTTTGAGAAGAAAATATATCCTAATATGACCCCACAATAGTTTCTCCCATGTAATATACCCCTCTATGAAAAAGGACTTTACAGCTTTCTTTTTCAGGTGAATTGAGAGGGAATCCTCAGTTTAACTAAAATGGCACTAAAATGATGTGACAAAAAAGAAAAGCAATATTAGCGGGAAAGGTAAATTTAGCAGTGCTGATTAGATAAATATTCAGCTGATGTGACAATTATTGAAACCGGCATTTGCAAGTTGCATTAGATCTGCCCCCTTTTCATTTAATTTATTAGAATGCTCTGAATACAGATTAACTCTCTTAGCCTAATATTTCTTGGTTCATTAGCATTAAAATGAGAACTGCAAGTTCCTTGGAATAACCTTTAAATTGTTTCTTCTAACTTCAGCATAACTTCTGACAGTATCTCTAAATCTCCTTGAACTATTATTTTGTCGTGTTCAACTCTTCTCAAGATGTTTTTAATTTAATCTTTACCAAGGGCTAAAGTTTTTAAATTGACTTTTAAAAGCAATCTACAAATTTTGTCCTGGAAATGGGGGGCACACAGTGAAGAACTTCCAAGTCTTTATTTAGACATGCTAGCAAAACTTCAGGCCATATGGTGGCTTTGAGAATTTTTAAGTACCTAAACTATACTAAGGGGCAGAGTGAGGGTGGTCTCGCAAAATGTTTATGCATGGTGTTTTCTCCAAATCTTAAGGAGCTGAAAAGAAAGGGTAAACAGTAAAGTTCTTGTTACCATATCTTCTACTTTTTCAAAGGACTCAGAAAGGAAATTTGCTGAGGGCACTGTACAGTATAGGTTACACGAGATAGATGGCACAGAAACCAAATTGTTTTCCAGAAAAATACTTTAAAAATAGAGTAAAAAATAAAAGGAGAAGAGAGGAAGATAGGGGAAAAAATAAAATCTAATGAAAAGACTAAAGTAACATCTGTAGGCAATGGTGGAAAGAAGACATTCTCAATAATTACCAGATGACAAATACCTCAAAAGGATCATATGGACTGCTCTCTTTTAAATAAAATGACAGTGGAAATATGATCTAATAGTTTTCTTGTTTGTTTGTTTTGTTTTTAGTAAATGTGGTACAAAGAGTTTTGGAGGAAAATCTAGTACATTTAATTCAAATATTAAAGTGCATTTCAAATAGTAAGCAAGTGAGATTTTCTAAGGGGAAACGATCTTCAGAAAATAAAAATAAATTAACTTTATGAATGATCCAAGTGAAAACAGGACCAATTTCAAACTCCATGATTTACAATTGTGTCTGAGAGAGAGTTTTTGAAAGATTTTCAGGATATTACCTTTTTATGCTTCTTTTTCAAAAGTCTTAAAACTAAAACAATCATTTAAAATATACCACAAAATCAAACATTTTGACTTCGGTTTTCAGGAAAATCAAGAGGTAGTTAAACTATTGATTTGGAATTATATTTTACTAATTCTGACATAATTACTAAATATAAATAATTATATTTTACTAATTTACTATTTTACTCTAGTAGTTCAACAATATTAATTTTGTAGCCTAAAATAATAAATATTTCAGTAATTACCTATAGTTTCATTAGGCTTTCGTATTTCCATCTGCAAAAAGCCTCTAACCATTTATCACACATAAAACACAATTTTATATCTTTTTTAACAAATTATATTGATTCTGCAGGATATGATTGATCCATTTCAAATTAACCATAATAAATGAAATTGAAGATTGACTTTTATAACAAATTCTATTTTTATGTAAGTGAAAATCTTCAGTCTCTGTGAGAATTATCATCACTGCTTACATATCCATGGTATCCACATATCCTTTGCTGAATTCTATTACATAGTACTAAAGCACAGTGAAGGGAATGGTTTTGTATCTCACCCTGAGTTTCTCGTTATGGGTTCACAAGAGAGTATTCTACTCCAATCGAGTGCCAAGAGCTTAGAAGTGTTAGACCATAGAGACTATCCATTGAAAAAGCAAAACAAAACAACAAAAACAACAAAAAAAACCCACAAAAAAACCCACCTTGAAATACATTTCAATTTCTACAGAAAGAAGAGTTAACAAATGTATGTTTCTTACTGACACCATTTTGATCTAGAATTAATTTTATTTTCCTGGCAGTGAATATTTTTCCTATGTACTGAATTGCATGTGTTACGTTGCATGAGCTACATTTTTATGCACAGCATTGTATGCAGGCTGTTCCTATTTAGGCAGTAATTTTGAAGTCATACCTTTTAAAAATAATATATTGAAGTTAATAAAACAGCTATGATTTTGCCTGCCCAGAGGAAATAACCTATTTGCCTGAATTTTTTGGCAACAATATTTTAGCTAACATAATTATGTCATTTCATTGTTGCATAAGTATTTGAAATGATGCAGCAAGATCAAGCTTATTTTAAATATTTTCAGGTAATTATATTAATCATGAGACAACCCCTATTTAGTGGGTAATAAGATACATTTTTTTTTTTT
>RCUC01121936.1:0-50659 GCA_003697995.1 Taxidea taxus jeffersonii | reverse complement strand
AAATCATAGGTTCCATGTATTAGGAAGTGCAGATCTTTGAGGTGGGGTCATTATTCTGCCTTACTTCCAGAACACCTCAGTACTAGGAAGCTGAGAATGTCTTCTAGAAGTGGTGGAAAAGACTGAAGGGTAATGGAAACCATAAACCCCAAAGCTAGCAGAGGTGGCAACTGAAATGCAGTCCTTATAGTCACAGCTAAGTCATTCTGAGCCAAATTCAGGGATCCATGTAGAAGGAAAGAAAGAAGAAAAAGAAAGAAAGAAAGGAAGGAAGGAAGGAAGAAAAAAAAGAAAAGAAAAGAAAAATAAATAAGATGTGCCCAAAGTATTTTTCTCCTATTTTCTGGGTGGAGCAGGGTAAAGATTAAAGAAATAAAAAAGCATTTCTGTATATTTCCATTTTGTGGAAATATATTCATTTGGAAGTGACTTCTAAAGTCTTGAAATGTTGTCCTGAAGAATTGGAATAGGACTTATTCCATGTAGTTGTAGAGGGGAGACCCAGAAGCAGCAATTCAAGGAGGGCCTTTTCTGCCAGCTATCTTTGTTCAAACAGAATGAATCATCTCAAAAAAATCGAATACAATTGGCTTTATGAAATGCTTACTACATTGTCCCCTTTCCTTGTCCTTTTACAAGTGGTGAAGTCTGTGTTTAGTGCTTAGAGTCTTAAAGTTCCCAATCGATTATCAGATTAATGTCAAGATCGATATGAACATTTGGTCAACTTCCGCTGCCCCTAAAATGCCTGAATTTAAAAGGGAATCCTCTAAGATAGTTCTTTCACAAAGGTAAAATTACGATTACAGACAACCAAGAACTTCTGACAATGTGAAACATTCTATTCTTTCTTCCTGTGCTCATTTATTTCCTTTAAAAAAAAAAATAGATAGGGACACAAGACTTGCTCGGTGCGGCTCCGTGCAGGGTGCTGAGGTATTGCTCTCTTTAACACTGGGTTCAAGACTCAGCCGCGTACCGGGTGCTCCAAGTTTCCTGCGCTTCATTCCGTTCCTAACGTCGGCTGTTGGCAATCCAAGAATCAAGGGGGAGACCGGGCGAGGCGTTCTGCCATGCTGGCCCCTCACCTCTGCCCTCACAAAGGCGTGTGGGCGCCTCTTAAGTTTTTTCGTTGTTGTTGTTTTTCCCTTACAAGGAGGAAGTAGCAGGGCACCCCGTCGGAAGCGCATCTCTATCCGTTGACAGGCAGAGCGTAAGGATTCGGGTGAAAGACGGGTGATTTGACAGATCTTTCGTCTGCAACATTTGAAAGTAAAAACCTTGAGTTAACAGCGGTGAAAGAAAGTAACATTCCGTGGGTGGAGGTGGGGAGGCAAGGTCCGGGGAAACAGTGGTAACAGAGTAGCATGCTGCACCGCCGCCAGGAAAACGTGGGAATTGGGACGCATTTTTGGTATTGTCCTGGGGCATCTTTTCCAACAGGCGGCGAGTAAACGAGCAGCCCCTGTCGGCTGCGAGGGTTATAACAGCCCTTCGCCGAGAACTTTTGGCGATGGTCCGGTAGGGGTCAGCGATGAGGCGGCTCCGAAACGCCGAAAATCCGGTTTCCCGGTCAGCGTGGACCCTAAGGGAGACGCAAAATAGGAAGGCAAGCGTCAAATAGTGAGGAGAAGGAGCCAGTAAGAGACCAGGTACATCTCGCTTATTTTTAATGTACAGATTATAGATTCCCAAATGCATAAGTAAATGAGGCAAACTTCCGCTGCTTATTTAGGAGACAGGACTACTCTCCTAAATTCGGGAGAGGTAAAGAGGTAAAAGAGACGGGGTCTCGCTATGTTGCCCAGGCTGGAGTGCAGTGGCTATTCACAGGCGCGATCCCACTACTGATCAGCACGGGAGTTTTGACCTGCTCCGTTTCCGACCTGGGCCGGTTCACCCCTCCTTAGGCAACCTGGTGGTCCCCCGCTCCCGGGAGGTCACCATATTGATGCCGAACTTAGTGCGGACACCCGATCGGCATAGCGCACTACAGCCCAGAACTCCTGGGCTCAAGCGATCCTCCTGCCTCAGCCTCCCGAGTAGCTGGGACTACAGGCGCGCGCCACCGCGCCCGGCGCTCAGAAGGCTTGCAAAGCAGATACTAGAGGCTGTGGTGTGATGACGTTGCCTGAAGGTGGAGCAAAGGCGGGGCTGCGGCTGTCGCGAGAATGGGAACGTCCGAATGGGAACGCCCAGCATGAGGCGGGCCGGAAGCCGAGAACGTGTGACGTCATCGGGGATGGGTTGCGGTCCTGATCCACTGGTCTCCGAGCGGGTGAAGCCGCTTTCACTGTTCCCGCCTCGGCTCTGAGTGTTCGGCTGCGAACACTCTGTTCCTGTACTTAAACCAGTCTTTAGTACATACTGCAACTTTTGGGGGAAGTTACTTACGAGGGAACCGTCTGTAACTAAAAGTCTCATTGTCCGTACCAAGCCGGTGCGTTTGCTGTACAGCTGTACGAAGAAGTATAACCTGTCGTAGCAAGGGGGTTGGGGGTCTGCAAAAATGTCGGAGGCCCACTCGCTTTTCATTACTGAAATGAAGGGAGTTTAAGGGAGTAGTCTACTTTCGTAGCCCCCGCACGTTCATTGCCGGTTATTGCAGGAAAAGCTCTACTATCCGGGTAGACCGGCTCAAGGATTAGGATTTGTCAGCCTGGAGTCGTTTTTGGAACAAGTTTGAATTAGGAAGGGGTAGGAGGAAAAAGATAAAAAGGATTTCCAACCATAGTGGATCTGCAACCACCAGACCTTTTATCTGCCCTGTCACAATCGTTCCCATTCCTCTTTTCTCCTAGAAGATAGTCCAAACTTTCCCCTCCACCTTCATTCATCACAGAACTTTACTCCCACTTTCACAGATAAATTAAGGCCATATCTCTTGATAGAGAAAACTCTATCAAGTCTCTGTTACTCCCTCCTCCAAATCTGTGTTTACATCTTCAAGAAAGGTCAACTCTGTCCTAGCTTCCTACGTTAAATCCAGTAGGTAAAAATTTCTCAGTCATTTCCATACCCATCCTATCTTTCACTTGTTTAAAGAGATGCTGAGTTTTCTTTCATCTTAAGAACTCTCCTTTGACTTTGCCACTTTTTCCAAATGAACTGTGTGTTGTTTTAATGGCTGCACTTTTTGAAAAGTTGTTCTACAATTGCTACATTCAGCTCCTAACATTCTATCTTCAGTTCACGGTCCACTGACCCACTGAAACTATTCTACTAAGGTTCTCATACCTATGCTCCTAACTGGCAGATCTAGACACCCTTTAAGACTTATGTGACATAATTTTTTTAAAGATTTTATTTTTTTATTTGACAGAGATCACAAGTAGACAGAAGAGAGGCAGGCAGAGAGAGAGAGAGGAGGAAGCAGGCTCCTCAATTAGCAGAGAGCCCGATGTGGGGCTCAATCCCAGGACCCCGGGATCATGACCTGAGCGGAAGGCAGAGGCTTTAACCCACTGAGCCACCCAGGCACCCCTTATGTGACATAATTTATCACCTCCCCATCTGTATTGTTTGTGACCACTACCTCCTCCCTGAAATTTTCTTTTCCCTGGTTCTTCCTGATAGCCTCTGATAGGTCCTCCCCAGCTTCACCAGTCTTTCCTCTGCCAACTCTATGCATGTTGCTGTTCCTTGTAGCTCCCTTCTAAACCTTTATTTTCTTGCCATACTTTTCACAAGTGATTTCATCATTTCTCAAGGCTTTCAAATCTGTAGCTCCAATCTGAAGCTCCGGAAAGCCATAGTTTTAGCAGCCTACTGGATATCATTTTAAAATCACCCAAAACTTCAAATTCAACTTGTGCAAACAAACCTAACCATCTTCTGATCCTTACCTCTAAACTTGCCCAGTTTCCTATATTCTCACTCTTTACTAATATAATTATTTAGTTTGTCATTTCAGAACTCTCTCAGTCATCCTTGACCACCGTTTCATTCATTTACCACCAGATTTTTTTTTTCTTGCCTATCCAATGACAGGCTCTGTGCTAGATGATAAAGATGTGGTGGTGATGAAAAAAGACATTTGGGGGAGACAAAAACAGAAGTATATACATATGCTCTGATAAGGGCCACGCAGGAAACAAAGTGCTGGGAGAAAAACAACGAAGGCGGGAATGGGGGAGGGACATAGTTTAGAGAAAGTAGTCAGGTAAGCCTCCTTGAGAAGGTGTCATTTGAAATGAGGCCTGAAGAATGAGATATCGGTTAGGGTACTTCAATTACCAGCAATAAGGGCTATGTGTAAACTGAAGTAAAGGAACTCCTCTTAAGCAAGAACTCATTGGAAGGCAGTGGGGCAAATATGGCAGAACGGTAGTTGTCCCCATCTGTTCTCACCTTTTACTACACTAATAAATTTTTAGCTGGACAGATGAAGCCCCACTTAGAGACATGTGATTTGCAGTGGAGTCCAAGAGCAAATGTTAAGAAAGAATTCTTGAAACATTTTCGGTGCAAAAACGGTGGTTTTATTAAAATCCAGGGGACAGGACCTATGTGCAGAAAGAGCTGCACTGGGATTGTAAGGAGCGATTGGCTATATACTTTTAAGTTGGTGGGGGTAGAGACAAAGGAAGTTTCTAAAATGATTTTCATATTTTAAAGAAGACTTACAGGATCCTGGAGGCCTAGCTCTTGTCAAGCGAAGATTGCTTTTTGCCACTAACAAAGCATTAACATTAAGATGCTTGGGAGTTCCTGGAGGAATGTCATACTCTGCCTGTCTCAAATATTTGTCAATGGGCTGCAAGTTGTAAGGAAATTTAATTGTATCTACATTTCCTTTTGCCTTTGTTCTCCAAGTCAGAGACCCCCATTTCCCAGTTTCTCTTACAACCAAGTATGTTCAAGTTCTCACCAGTGGAATGAGTGAAAGTGATAGGTGCAACCTCTGCAGCGCTTGCTTAAAAATAAATCCTTTGTCCTCTATTTCTGCTCTTTTGCCCTTCCCCAGAGCTAGATGGTGCTAAGGCAAACCCACAGCAGTGTCCCAGCTCTATGCAAATGAGGAAAATATCCTAAGCTGGAGCAGAGCACCAAGAGGAAAGAAACCAGAGTCCATTATTTATTTAGGGGAGCTGAGCCACCCTGCCAGCCTGGGCCACTCTTACCTCTGGACTGTTACATGAGAAATAAACTTATATCTCATTTAAATTACTATGGGGGGGAATCTTTTGTTACCATAGCATACTCAGTACTCTAACCTATACATGGAAGCTCACAGAGGAAAACCCTAACCAGATCAGAAAGGGCAGAAATCAAATGAGTTACAGGCATCTCCAGCAAACCCCAGATGGATGAATCAGACTCAGCCTCCTTTAAGAAGTCTGATTTTCTTTGAGGCTGTGTCCTCCTACAATCTCCATATTCACATTTTTATCATAATCATGTTGTAAATAAAACTTTTATGTTCTGTTTTTCTTATTTGTCACTATACTTTTAGTGGTAGTATAAGCCTCTCAATGTGATGCATAGCTTATGATGATTTAAATTCAACTATTGTCAGTTACACTAACCAGCTCTTCATCATGCTACATATTTTACCTGCGTTGTTTTGTGAATTCGTGATATGCATAATATCCAGTGCTAAGCCATTTAACAAGCGTGAATCAGTGTTTGTTTTTTTTTTTTAGGTTCTGTCTCTTTTTTTTTCCCAGCTTTATTGAGGTATAATTCACAAATAAAATTGTAAGCTAAAGTGTACAGCATGATGATTTGATATCTGTATACATTGTAGAAGGATTCCTTCCATTCCCTCCTTCCATCACCTCACATATTTACTTTTTTCCCTCTTCAGTAAGAACATTCGAGCTCTTTTTTAGCAAATTTCAATTATACAATACAGTGTCATCAACTATAGTCACTGTATTATACATTAGATCTGCAGACATTTTTCATCTTACAACTTAAAGTTTGTACCATTTTACCAACCTCCCCCAATTTCCTCCATGCCCCCTAGCCCTTGCCAACCACTTTCCTGTTTTTATGAGTTTGACTTAAAAAAAAAAAAAAAGATCTGATGTATAAGTGATACCATGCAGTATTTTTTTTTTTTTTGGTCTGGCTTATTTCATTTAGCTTATGCCCTCCAGTTTTATCCATGCCACAAACAAGATTTCCTTCTTTTTAATGGCTGAATAATATTTCATCATATTCCATTCATCCATCCATATGTTTTTTCTTTATCTATTCAGCTGTTGATACTTAGGTTGTTTCCACATCTTCACTATTGTAAATAATGCTGTGATGAACATGGAACTACAAGTATCTCTTCTAGATAATGGTTCCATTTCCTTTGGATACACACCCAGAAGCGGGATTGCTGGATCACACGGTAGTTCTATTTTGAATTTCTTGAGGAATCTCCATACCGTTTTCCAAAATGGTTGAACCAGTTTACATTCCCACCAACAGTGCACATGGGTTCCCCATTCTCTACATTATGGCCACCGTTAATTATCTAGTTTAAAAAAAAAAACAAAACTAATGTGGGCGGTTTTTTAAAAGTTTATTTTTATTTATTTAAGTAATCCCTACACCCAAAGTGGGGCTCAATTCAGCACTCTTGAGTTCCAATCCATGATTTTCCGACTAAGCCAGCCAGGCGCCCTTAGATTGCTTACTTTTTAATAGTTCAATAAACTAGGTCATATCTGGCTATATGAGGTTTTGCTTCTTCAAAACGTAACCTGAATGGCAGTTAATTTTGAGGCACTAAAATATTAGAATAGCTAATGCACTCATCCTAAATGGTTATGTCTCAAATCTGTTTGAAAAAAAAATCCATCCCATGGAGCTCAAGACCTTCATACTCTAGTCCTTCTGGAACATTAAACGAAGGAGGCTATGGGGACAGACGAAGAGGCTCTCTGCCCAGGTCGGGGAGAAAAGGCTTTAGGGCAAATTGGGCGCAAATTGGGCTTTAGCTTACGTCCTCAGCAGCCATCAGGCAAGACCACCGGACAAGCCTGAGGCTGGCCGGGGCCGCAGAGGCCCCAGTTGCTATCCCCAGAGAGAACCCCCGAGGAGGAGGCTCCATGCGGCAGAAGAAAAGAAGGCTCAGCGGTCCCAGAGAGAGAAACGAGCGCGCGTTGGGGATTGTTACCGGCCAAGAACGTCAGTCTATTCCTCGGCCGCCGAACAGAAGAGGAACCTGGGCGGGGAGAAGGGGGCGCCTGAAGGTGGGCCGCCAGGGGAGGGAGAGGCGGGGCCACCCTGGAAAGGCGGGGCCTCGCGAGGTGGGGAGAGAGAGGGAGAGTGAGAGGAGCGAGAGAGGAGAGAGGAGAGACTGGCAGGGGAGGAAAAGTGGGCGGTCAGGGCGCAAGGCACTGAGGACGGTGGGAAGGCCGAGGGGCGGAGAAGGAGGCGAGAGGCGGGGTCACTCCAGGAAGGAGAGGCAGGGCCTCTAGAAGATGGAGAGACAGGGCCTGCAAGGGGAAGGCAGGAGGCCGCTAGGGGGCGGGGCAGACAAAGTACTCACCACGACCTAGGTCCCCGATCGCGTGGTCCGGTGCTGGTCCGTATCCTCCCGCGGAGGCCCCCGGTCCCCGCCCTTTGACACGCAGCCCCTTCGCCGCCGCTCACTGCAGTGGGAATCACTTGTTGCTGCCGGCAGGGTTTTCATCACGCTAGGTTATTTGCATTTCAGAGCCACGTCCCTGGCTCTGATCAGGACCCCGATTCTATTACATTTAACACACGAACAATGCATTAACGAGAATTAGCACTTTGACATGGTAACCGTTTACTTCTTGACCGCACCCTACTTGCAGGAAGAGCCTTTATTGTGGTTAATACACAATATCTCATCCCTCCAGAAACTCATTTCTTGTGGCAGATTTAAAAATGTCAGAATTACCCAGTATCACACAGTTGGGCTTATAAACAGAAGTTAAATTGGGGGGAGGGGGCTATTTTCTTAAAATCTGAATACGTTTTGACTTTCATTCTACAGTTCTGCGGGAATATTTTTAACATTATAGAACTTAATAGAACTTCATCAGAGCATGGGCATTTATTACATTGTTTCTGATCTGATGTGGAATAAATCACATCCCCAAACCAAAACTTCATACATTAAACACCCAGTATTTAACATTTTATTGCAAATATTCATTCTATCTCTTTACATTGATGTGGTAAAAGCTTTTTGCTGTATTTAATTTATTCCTCTTGAAAGTATTAGAATGTATTACAATGTTTCACTTTCTTCAGATAACGTTTAGAAGAGTGCTTCCTTTGTTTAGGGACTGCGTAGACTTAAGTTAATGTCACCTCAAACCAGAATAATTTGCAACTTGATTTACTTTTTCGTGACTTCTATTCTCAAGGCTAATTATTTGCCCAGGTTAATATATCGAAACAGCCTGGCTTTTGGTAGCAAAACAAATACTTTAAGTTGCATACAGCTTTCACTAAGGTGAGAGAGGATCAATATAACATTCTTTGCTTAAATCACTTTCATCCAGCAAATAGTTATTGAGCACGTTTATGTTCTAGGTGTCCTGAAGTGTTAGCCATTAGTTAATATTGGGGATAAAGGTTAGTTTTGAGAAAAAATGTAAACAGAAACGATGAATCTGCTTGCCATGAAACAGTCTAATAGATGGGTTTATGTTTATTCCCCTTGGACCCTGAGGAAAGGGCATAATTTCTGAGAGGAATGACTGGGAAAATGTCTAATCTTGCACGACTTCTGGCCCCAAGTATGACTAATATAAAAATTCTATGGTTTTCCTATGTGGAGGCGGTGAGGAGGGTAATAGCTTCCCCTAGATCTCTTCCCTTTATCATGAATGGGTGTAAGAACACTGAGGCCTTCTAACGGCAACCTACTTTCACTTTTATTTTGCAGGGGGAAATGTTAAGCTTTTCTCTGTGTGGTTTAGGGAACTTATTAGTATTCCTTACTGAGATTTTATGATGCAATAGTTGAATATATAGCACCAGGCATGTTTGCTAGGGGATACTTTATAAAATACATTGTTCTCACAATTCACGTCACTGATACTTAAAAATATATCTTGTTATACTCTGGTTTCTGCATATGATGATTTCCAACCAAAGTGATTCAAGGCTTCCTTGGGGGCTGCTTTTAGGGTTAATGTACCCTGAAAGAATCTCTGTTTTTACAGAGAATACGGAAGGCACAGGCGGCCTGTGCCTGTTTAAATGAACCCTGTCACTGTACAATAACAGAGCTGTAATTCATTTTATGGCATAGCTTATTTCCCAAGAAGGGCCCAGCCTGACACGTGGCAAGAAATAAAGAAAAGACAAAACCATTATACATTAGTTGCAATACTCTTTTAATGGGGACAATTTTTAAAAATTTGCTGAATTTGTTTTACGGTCCAGGATATGATCTATTTTAGTGTATACTGCATGGGTACTTGGTAAGAATGTGTATTCTGTATTACTTGGTGAAATATTCTATAAATGTTGATTATATCCTGTTGGTTGATGCCACTGCTGAGTTTTTCTCTGTCCTTGCTGATTTTCTGTCTAGTTTGTTCTATAAATTGTTAAGAGAGAGGTATTGGAATCTCCAACTATAACTGTAGATTAGATATTTCCCCTTCCAGTTCTACCAGTTTTTGCTTCACATATTTGTCCCTTGGTTATTTAGTTTATATTATAATTGCCTTTAATACATTCCATATATATACATTTAGAACTGCATCAGACAGTATTAAAACTTTTGATTCAATCAACAGTAATTTATAAAACTGAAGAAGGAAAATCTATTGCACTTACCTTTATTTTTGCTTAACTATATTCTTTCTTCCCCCCTGTTGTTCCAAGATTCCTTCTTAAAAAATTATTTCCTTTCTGTTTAGAGAATTTCCAACTTCTGTTGGACATTTTTTAGGCTAGGTCTGCTGGTGAGATTCTCTTAGTTTTTCTTCATCTGAGAATGTCTTGATTTCCCAAAGGATATTTTACTAGATATGAAATTCTGGGTTGACAATTTTTTCTTTCAGCACTTAAAAAAATGTTACGTTATTTCCTCTTGGCCTTTTTGTTTCTGGTAAGAAATCCATTTTTTTTTTCAAGATTGTATTTATTTATTTGAGAGGCAGGAAGTAGAGCGAGCAAGAGAGAGAGCACAAGCAGGGCTGAGGGGTAGAAGGAGAGGGAGAAGTAGACTTCCCACTGAGCAGGGAGCCTGACACAGGGTTGGATCCCACAATGCTGAGATCATGACCTGAGCCGATGGCAGATGCTTAACTGACTGAACCACCCAGGCACCCTCTGAAGTCCACTATTGTTTAAATTGTTTTGGGTTTTTTTTCCCCCTTGTAGGTAAGGTGCTGTTTTTCTCTGGTTGTTTTCAAGATTTGTCTTCAGTTTTTAGAAGTTTGACCATAATTTTTTTTTTTTTTAATTTGTCGGAGAGAGTGAGCACAGGCTGACAGAGTGGCAGGCAGAGGCAGAGAGAGAAGCAGGCTCCCTGCCGAGCAAGGAGCCTGATGCGGGACTTGATCCTAGGACGCTGGGATCATGACCTGAGCCGAAGGCAGTGGCTTAACCAAGTGAGCCACCCAGGCGTCCAACCATAATGTGTTTTGATGTGAGTCTCCTCAGATCAGATTTATCCTATTTGGAAGTTCTTTCAGCTTCTTAAATATGTAGGTTTATGGTTTTTGCCAAATTTGGGAAGTGGTTAGCCATTACCTCTTAAGGGACTTTTCCAGCCTACCCTCTCTCTCCTCTCCTGGGACTCCAATGATATGAACATTAGAAGTTTTGTTACATTCGCATAGGTCTCTGAGGCTCTTCTGTTTTTTTACTCTATTTTCTCTTTGTTGTTAAGATTGGGTATTTTCAATGCTGTATCTTCCAGTCCACTAACTTTTCCCTCCATCCCTGTTATTCTGATGTTGAGCCCATCCACTGAGCTTTTTATTATATTTTCAGTTCTAAAATTTCCATTTTGTTTTTCTTTGTATCTTCTCTATATATGCTGAGGCTTCCTATTTCTTTGCTGAAACTCTATTTTCTGGTTGCTTCAAGTGTGTTTATAATCGCTCACTGAAGCAATGTTACGATGGCTGCTGTAAAATTTTTGTCGGACAATGCTAACATCTTTGTCACAGTGGTGTTGAAATTTATTAATTGTCTTTTCTCATTCAGTCTGAGATCTCAGTATGACGAATGAATTTTGGTTGAGATCTGAATATATGCACATTATGAGACTCTGGATCTTATTTAGCTTTCTGTGTTGGCTCATTTCCTCTAACACCTCTCCAACAGGAAAAGTGAAGCACCACCTAATTACTACCAGGTAGGAGGAGAAACCCAGATTCTTTATTGAGCATTTGTTGACACCCTTAGGTGAGGCTCCTTGTTACTGCTGGGTGGGGGTAGGAGTACTGGCTCCCCACTAGGCCTTCAGTTGGAAGGGGTAGTAATATCCATTACTGCTTCCCACATGGTTTTCACCAACACCATACCACAAGGGGTGAAGATTGTTGGGGGATGAGGGGGGTCATGGTGGGAGAAGGGGTGGGCCTCTACTTACAGTGAAAATATTGACACTCCACTAGGCCTCTTCTGATACTACCCCAGCAGAGAGAAAAGGGGGTACCTCCTAACTGTCAACAGAGGTGAAAAGTCTAGGATCTCCTGTGGTCTCCACTGATACCAAGTGTTTTGGGTGGGGCTCATTACCATGTGGTAGGGATGAAAGTCCCTATTCCCTACTCTACCTAGTGAGAGAGAACACCATTAAGAATCCAGCAAAGGTGGAGGAACACCTGGGTGACTCAGTTAAGTGGCTGGTGATCTTGATTTCAGCTCATCTCAGGGTCCTGGGATCAAGCCCTGCATCAAGTTTCATACTCAGCAGGAAGTCTGCTTGAGGATTCTCTTTCTCCTTCTGCCTCTCCCTCTGCTTGCACTCTCCTCTAAAATAAACAAATACAGGGATGCCTGGGTGGCTCAGTTGGTTAAGCAGCTGCCTTTGGCTCAGGTCATAATCCCAGCGTCCTGGGATCGAGTCCCACATCGGGCTCCCTGCTTGGCAGGGAGCCTGCTTCTTCCTCTGCCTCTGCCTGCCACTCTGTCTGCCTGTGCTCCTCTGTCTGCTTGTGCTCACTCTCTCACTCTCTCTCTCTCTCACAAATAAATAAATAAAATCTTTTAAAAAAATAAAATAAACAAATACATCTTAAAAAGAGAGAGAGAGAAAAGAGTCTTACAAGGGTGGAAATCTAAGCTACCCACCCAGCTTTTGCCACCATAGGTGAACGTGGGGCCACAACTTTTTTGTTGTTTGACTGGATTACAGTGGTAATTTTCTAAAAAATTTCTGTCTTGCTAAGTTGTCCCTTTCCTAATCCTTTGGGCTAAAGACAGCATTCTTTTGTTAGAGGTTTTTTGTTTGTTTGTTAACTTTGTTTGTTTGTATTTGGCATTTCTGACTTCTTAAGCTCCAAGTCTGGGATATATGAGGCTAAAAGAAAACTGTGGGAATTCGCTACCATGTCACTCCTTGGTCTGTAGTGCAGCCAGTCTGCTTTCTTCTTTCCATCTGTTAAAGTTTTCTTATTCTTGTTTAATATTTAACATCCAGGGTTTTTAGATGTTTCCACTTAGAAAGTGGAATTGGAAAAAGTATGTCTATCCCATCTTCCTAGAAACAAGAGTGTATAGTATTAAATTTTATAATTACTTTCTGTTTAGGGCAAATGATGCTAATTGAGTGATTCTGTGATGCCTCTTTCTCCTCCCACATTAAGATAACTATTTTTTTTAAGATTTTATTTATTTATTTGTTAGAGAGAGAGAGGGAGCACAGGCAGACAGAGTGGCAGGCAGAGGCAGAGGGAGAAGCAGGCTCCCTGCCGAGCAAGGAGCCCGATGCGGGACTCGATCCCAGGACGCTGGGATCATGACCTGAGCCGAAGGCAGCTGCTTAACCAACTGAGCCACCCAGGCGTCCCTAAGATAACTATTGCTATAACATAAGGCAATGCATTAAATTATTCTAAGAGCTCTATAAAGCCATTCAAGGATAGGTCAAAAAACCAGGTTGAAGACCTGTTTAGAGCTTTTTATATAATGAATTAGATTTATCAGGAGCCCAGTCTTTCCCACTCTAATTCTAATGGTGGTTTTATTTTGTAACAGTGATGGAAGTATATAATTATTACGTATTAGGTATTTGTATATCATATATAATTCTCCCTAAAGCATTCAAGTCTGTGACTTTGATACATTTACTTTATTTGACTGTTAAACTTTTGTTTGCACACTATTTTACATTGTCTTATTTTGTAAAGGTAGCACTTTTATTTATAAGTAACAACAGCCCATTGGAGCTTGCTTTAGCAAAAACAAAGGTGATTTTATATGAAGATATAAGATGTCTCATAAAACTCAAAGACTGGTAAGCAGACAGACCCCAAGAAGGGCCTGGAACTGTGCAATGGAGCCTAGGAAATAATCTCTGTTTGTCTCTGCTCCTTTCTGTACATCTATTTTTTTCTTTCTCCCTGAAGACTAACTTCTGTCTGCCACCCAGTACTCAAAGCAGAGTATGGCTATGACATAGTCACTAGTTAGTAGAATATGGATCCATTGGGAAAAGACAGACTAACATGGTCTTCCTTCAGATCTGATTTTAAATTCTCAGGAATGAGAATCTGATTAGCCAATCAGAATAATGAGTGTACCTGTGGTCTAACTGGTATGACCAGAGATGTATGTGTTGAGGAGTCAACACATGCCAGGGATCTACTCCTGTATTCCTGTGGATGGTGGGGGGGGGGGGTTAGCTGTTTTCAAAGACATCCTGAAAGTGTCAAATACATTGGGTGACTTGTTCTACTGCTAAATTTTTTTAAAAGGTTTTATTTATTTGACAGAGAGAGAGAGCAAACAAATAGGCAGAGTGGCAAGTAGAGGAGAGGGAGAAGCAGGCTCCCAACTGAGCAGAGAGCCCGATGTGGGGCTCTATCCCAGGACCCTGGGAACATGACCTGAACCAAAGGCAGGTGCTCAACTGACTAAGCCACCAAGCTGCCCTAAAATCTTTGATATGCTGTTCAGGATATGTCCATATCAAAATTGCTATAAACTCCCAGGTTAACCTTCTTATACAACGAAGGTTGCTATTGGGAAAGCACATTGAATTCATGACTTTTTGACATTTCAAAAAATATAATAAGAAGCAGAAAGACCCATGTTTACATTTAAAAATGAAGTCTGAGATCAGAAATTACTTTAAAGACTCTAGAACATTCTTTTTCCAGCAGTAATCTAGTTAGTTTGGGAAGTCAGCGCACAGGTAGCTTCCCTTCCTTCCAAGTGAAGAGAGCACAGGAACTGTTGCCCTAGTTCACCAGAGAGGATCATAGCACCAGAGACTCCAGTTGGTAAAATTGTAATTTTATCCCTGAAACTAGATTTTGGCTCAGCAGGTTTATGTTATCTATTACTGTGGACATATAATCTAGTAGGTGTATTTCTAAGCCTATTGGAACATAAATCTTTCTTACTTGAAATGGAAATAAACTCATAAACTTTCCCAACTAAGCCACTGTTAAATTGGTTATAGTGTAACATTTACCTAGGATTTTACAACTATTTCCACACTTAATAAATCTTGGACACTGTGCTCAAAACTGTATGTTGGAGTAGGACCTATTCTAGACAATTGTACACTGATAGTCCAAAGGTATTCAACAGCAAAAACTGCTCCCTTGTTTGTTCTTGGTATACATGCTAGGTGTGCATAAAGCAAAGTAAAAAAAGGTTATGGAGGAGGAAATCCCACATAAATCTACCTGGTTATACTTTTCTAAGGAATCTTTCCTATCCAACCCCAAACTAGATTTTGGATTAGGTTACAAGATTACAGTTTACAAGATTGCCACGCTCTATATTTCAATATAATTATCTCATTTCTCCTTCATTCCTTCCTTCTTTTCTTCCTTTCCATCTTGCTGCTGTTCTTTCCACTCATTTTTAAAAAGATTTTATTTATTCGGGGTGCCTGGGTGGGTCAGTGGGTTAAAGCCTCTGCCTTGGCTCAAGTCATGATCCCAGGGTTCTTGGATCCAGCCCCACATCGGGCTCTCTGCTCAGTAGGGAGCCTGCCTCCCCCCCTCTCTCTACCTGCCTTTCTGCCTACTTGTGATCTTTGTCTGTCAAATAAATAAATAAATAAATAAATAAATCTTAAAAAAAAAAAGGTTTTATTTATTTAACAGACAGAGTAGGCAGAGTAGGCAGAGAGGCAGGAAGAGAGAGAGAGGGAAGCAGGCTCCCTGGTGAGGTAAGAGCCCAATTGGGGCTCGATCCCTGGACCCTAAGATCATGACCTAAGCCGAAGGCAATGGCTTAACCCACTGAGCCACACAGGTGCCTCTCCACTCATTTTTAAATTTATTCATTTATTCTCTGTGTTTGAAGCAGCGCTGTGTGGCATTTAAAATATTTTATTTGATTTCTAATCCATAAACAGTTTTAAATTTACTGGCTTACCACCTTTTCTTGAGATTTAGAAGATTAATTCTTTTCCCTGGGCTCTGAAATGTAGAAAGTCCTTGTTTTTACCGCCAACTTGGCCATTAAAAGGATCTCCTTGAGAAGTTGAATCCCCTACCAGCAAGTTAGGAAATAAGGCAGATCAAATGCAGAATACTATGCTAGAGGCAAAAAAAAGAAAAAAGGTAATATAAAGGTAATAAAATCATTTAAACTGATTTAAATGAGTAATCTATTTGTTTAGTACCACTGTGACTCATTCATCAATCAGAAGTCAATATTTTGCTTACATGCCATTTCCTTCATTTATCTCTAACCATAGGAGGAAACAAAACAAGATAAAACAAACAACAGAACCTGTAAATTAAAAAATTTAAAGCTGGAACCACTATAAAGACAAAACAAGGTTAATTTTAGCCCTCAGCTGTTTGGTGTCCCTTGAATATCTTCCTAAGGGTACACTATCCATACCAACCCACAGCTATAAAGTATGCTATTGTATAATAACAATGTATCTGAGTAACTGATAAAACAGAGCCCGACAACTCTTACTGTAAACAGTTCACACAAACGGTTGTTTTATTACTTAATTACAAAGCTTGCAGGATTCTGTTAATTAAGTAGTCTGAATGATTAAGCTTCTCCGTTCTTAAGAAACTAAACTCTTTTTCAGAAAAAT
Source organism: Taxidea taxus jeffersonii (assembly GCA_003697995.1). Lineage (NCBI taxonomy): Eukaryota > Metazoa > Chordata > Mammalia > Carnivora > Mustelidae > Taxidea > Taxidea taxus. The sequence goes on along the minus strand of RCUC01121936.1, from coordinate 34,473 downwards.
CAGTATTTCAGTCTTTGTCAGTTTAGACAAAAGTAATAATCTTGTTTTAGCTTAAAAATATTTTTCTGATATTAAAAACCAAATTTCTGACATTATATGCTTCTTTTTTTTTTTTTAGATTTTATTTATTTATTTCACAGACAGAGATCACAAGTAGGCAGCGAGGCAGGCACAGAGAGGGGAGGAAGCAGGCTCCCCGCTGAGCAGAGAGCCCGATGAGGGCTATCCCAGGACTCTGGGATCATGACCTGAGCTGAAGGCAGAGGCTTTAACCCACTGAGCCACCCAGGCGCCCCTATATGCTTTTTAACAGCAAATGTTATGGCTATCTCCACGACATGAAATGTTTCCTACTCCAACAATTATAATGATTCAAATGGCTGATATAAAAATGATACAATCATGGATTTCTGTGAGAAGGAACATAATTTTAGCAGGTTGGAAAGATTCTAGAATTCTACCCGACTCCATCTCCGAATGACCATCTAATGGGAAAATTACCAACATAATCAGATCTTCAGTTTGCACAATGTTGGTTCAAGATTTTATTTTGCATTCTTTAAATTAAAATGTGTACCATTTGGAGTCCTTATTTATAATCAGACTGGCCATGGTTAACTTGAACTGAAGATAATTTCATAGGAAGTGTACTAGAAGACCTAGAGAATTATCATGAAGCCTATAGAGATGGGAGGAAAGGTACTGTTGGGCCTATGTCACAGAACAGTTTGCTGGTGCTTTTACTATAACATTTGTTGTTATTGGCACTCTTGCCACTAGATATCTGCCACCATCCTGCTGAACTCAGTCACTCTGGGCACTTGATCCAGCAACTGTAATTCTGAATCGCTCAAAATTCAAAGCATATAGTAGGACATTGATTAATTAGTTTGTTGAGCCCAGTTCACTTACCCAGATCTTAGCTACTAGGGAGATAGGAAAAGGAATATATCTATTTGCCCACCTTCATCTTTCTTTCTACCTATTTTGGCATTAACTCAAAAAGGAAAGGTATTTGCATACCGGGCAGCCAAATGGCAAGTATCCACAGACAAGTTTTAATCTACAGTTTACGAGTTTGATCATCCTATGGCTGCCAAGCATTCCATCTTATTTTCTTTTCATTGAATGGTGCTGACTGTTGATAGTGGTTCTATTAATTCAATAAATTTAGCTATAATTATAGTATGTTTTTAAGAATACTCTTTTACAAGAATGTCAGAAATATTTATGATAGGTCTAATGTCTTGGTATGTTATACCAGTGATTAAGATATTATTGCAATATACTATGCAAAAAATTGTGTGTCGTATGTATTTGGGGAAGAGCAATAGAAAAATAAGTAGAGCTTAGAATTCACAGACTTTTAAAAGAAGATTTTATTTGTTTGTCAGAGAGAGCGATAACACAAATAGGGGGAGTGACAAGGCAGAGAGAGAAGCAGGCTTTCTGCTGAGCAAGGAGCCCAATCAGGAACTCAATCCCAGAACCCTGGGTTCACGACCTGAGTTGAAGGCAGATGCTTAACCAAATGAGCTACTCCGGCATCCTCAAAACTCATTTTTAATGTGAAGGGAAGTTAGCAATGAGTTCAGTGGTTTTCAATTTTAGCTTCACATTAGAATCACTCAGGGAGATCTTTAAAAAATATGGGTAGGTAGAACTTTTACCCTAGATATTTGGAATTAATTGATTTGGGGTAGGGCCCAAGCATTTATGTGGTTTCAAAATGTTCCAGGTGATTTTAATGTGCAGCCAGTGCTAAAAACCATTGATCTAGTCCAGCTTACTGAGTTCATACAATTATTTGGTACAAAAAAGAACACCAGACTTTGATCAAAAAAAAATCTTAATTTGAACCTCTTTTGTACCATTTTATTAAGAAAGTAGCTTATCCTCTCAGTGGCTCAGCTCTTTCAATTGTAAAGGGAAATACTAAATACTGCCCTAGTCAATTAAGAGAGATTTCTCCATTGCAGGAATAGGAAAAAAATGATGATCAATGAGGATGAATAACTTACCCAAAGCTAATTATGAAGTGTTGGGAACAATTTAAGGATGTCATTTAGTTTTTTCTACTCACTTGCGCCCTAGACCATGTTGCCTCAGTGTTTACGGTCTGAAGCCCTAACTATTAAAAAATTGGCTAAAATATCAACTATAACTAATTTTTAGTTTTATTATTCCCACTTTTTAAAAAATGATTTTATTTATTTATTTGACAGACAGAGATCACAAGTAGGCAGAGAAGCAGGCAGAGAGAGAGGAGGAAGAAGGCTCCCCACTGAGCAGAGAGCCCGATGTGGGGCTCGATCCCAGGACCCTGAGATCATGACCTGAACCAAAGGCAGAGGCTTTAACCCACTAAGCCACCCAGGCACCCCTATCATTCCCACTTTTAATACCTTTAAAAGTGAGATGAAATCTTCATACCCAGGCATAACTAATTATTAAGGTTTAGATTGGGATATAACTTTTTTTTAAATGGTTAAACAGGAAGAATTAGAAAGTGGTTCCTTAGCTGACACAGGAAGAGGCCAAGGGAGTGAACTATTATTTTGGTTCCCAGTGTCCTTTTAAGTATTTTTTAAATATCTGCATCCTTTAAAGTTACCAAGAATAGGGGCGCCTGGTGGCTCAGTCATGAAGCTTCTGCCTTTGGCTCAGGTCATGATCCCAGGATCTGGGGTGAGCCTGCTTCTCCCTCCGCCTGCCACTCCCCCTGCTTGTGCTCTGTCAAAAAAATAAATCTTTTTAAAAAAGTTACCAAGAATACTTACAAATTAAAATTATTTGTTTTTACTGTCTCAATTGGATTTTTTAGTTTTATTTTTAAGAGTCTTGATCTTCACTGTATTATCATCAAAAAATGTTTGCTACTTTATTTTACTACATACCCCATATTGTGATGGGGTATGTAGTAAAAAATTTAAAGAATTTAAAAGAAAATTTAAAGAATAAATTTTCTTTTAAGAAAAATTTATTTTTCTTAAAAAAATATTTAAGTAATTTAAAAATTTTAATTTTTAAATGGCTTTCAAAGGCATCTTTGCCTTTAAAAACTTTTTTTTTAAAGATTTTATTTATTTATTAGTTAGAGAGAGAGAGAGCACAGGCAGAGAGGCAGGCAGAGGCAGAAGCAGGCTCCCTGCCGAGCAAGGAGCCCGATGTGGGACTCGATCCCAGGACGCTGCGATCATGACCCGAGCCGAAGGCAGCCGCTTAACCAACTGAGCCACCCAGGCGTCCCCATCTTTGCCTTTAAAAGGCAAAAATTTAAAGAATATGAAACCTTTCTTCCCTTTTTTTTTTTAAAAAGATCTTATGTATTTGACAGACAGAGATCACAAGTAGGCAGAGAGAGAGAAGGAAGCAGGCTCCCCCCTGAGCAGAGAGCCCAACGCAGTGCTCCCAGGACCCTGAGAAAATGACCCAAGCAGAAGGCAGAGCCTTTAACCCACTGAGCCACTCAGGCGCCCCAGATATGAAACCTTTCTTAGAGAGCTTATAAACTGATAGGTATAATACAGAGGGAGGGCTAATTCTCCTGCCTCAATGTTTTGGTTGGAAAAAATCAGAAATTTTTTAAAGATATAATTTATAATAGCTTCTTGTTTGCTCTTTATTTCTACCGCTACTAGGTTTCCTGGGGCTCTAGGCTTCGTTAAACTAGATAGAGCTCAATGCTGGGTAAGTGGACTTAGGGCTCAAAAATGAAGCCATAAACAAGGGTTGGTATCTTCCTTAAACAGGTATGTAGTCTGACCACCCCTGTTGTGTGGTCAGAATTGTCCTTAGCACTGCATGGGATAAAAAGAAATAATATGACACAGTCATACAGAATAAATGATTAAGAGCTTTAGGAATTCAGAAATAGGGTAAACAGAATGGGGTGCTATTGTTAAAGACTTGTTCGTTTCATTTTAAAAGCAAAAAATTAAGCCATTTTTAAAGTATTTTTCTTAAAGTATTTTAAAGTATTTTTCTTACTCTATCTAAAGTATCTTCAAGATAATCTGATAATAAATGTGGTTGTTCAGCAGATTAGAAATTATGGTGTTTTCTAAAAGGGGAGCCTGGTTTTTAAGTAAGCTAAAGAAACCTTTTCATTCTTAGGCTTTAAATTAAAAAGCAGAGTAATTTTTCTATAGTTTTGGAGCTTTCTTTTGTGTTTGAAACTTAAAACAGAAACAGGATACACACTGAGAAATGTAGTATTTTGTTTCATAAATGCATATTTTAGTTTATCTGTAAAATATTTCACAGAATGGAAATATTTTTTAAACTTACTATTTTTGAATTGTCAACTGTTTCAAGAAATCAAGAAAATGTTTCATCAGTGATATGATTTAGTAGTTGCCTAAACTGTTACTTTTTACAGATATTTTGCTTTCACTGAAATTCACTTAGTGATTTTCTCAACTGCCACGATTATATACAAAGTTAACATTTTCATTGTGTATATTTATTTTCTGGCCATTATTTTGTTTTACAACTATTACTTAAAATAATTTATTGTATGATGAACCACTCTAGATATGCAGTACTCTAACCCCAGATAAATATAGTATGTCCTGGGGCGCCTGGGTGGCTCAGTGGGTTAAAGCCTCTGCCTTCAGCTCAGGTCATGATCCCAGGGTCCTGGGATCCAGCCCCGTATCCGGTTCTCTGCTGAGCAGGGAGCCTGCTTCCCTTCCTCTCTCCCTACTTGTGATCCCTCTCTATCAAATGAATAAATAAAATTAAAAAATATATATATAGTATGTCCTTTTCCTTTGGTCTTATTTGTGGTATAAATGGCATTCATTCATTCAAATACTGATGTAATGTCTGACACCTACATGACGTCACTGCGGACATTACGTTGACAAAACAAGTCTCTGCCTTTATGACACTTGTATTCTGGTGGAAGATAAACAGAAGATGGCTTTCAAAAATAAACTTTTTAACCCTAGCGAGTGCCAGTGCCAGGTAGATGCTAGTACTTCCAGCTGCTTCTGTTTTCCATTTTATTACTCCTTCCACTGAAAAAGAGATCCTACCCCAGCACATTAATCTTCCATTTGCTTGGAAAAACTAGAATCTACTCTGAGAAAACTATTATGTTGAAATGCAACAAAATACCTCTATTTGCCACATATATAAAAATTCCTCCCTCAAATATAATAATAAGTACTATGGCACTTTACAAAGTATTTTAAGAAATACTGTAACTGAGATTCCAAACAACTGTGTGAGGTAGTCAGGGAGAGAGCATAATTAGGGGGTTAAGAGGAGGAGCAGCAGATTTGATTTAATCTCAGTTCTATGAACCTCAAAAAACAACTTAAACTCTTTGTCCTTGAGTTTCCTCATATGTAAAATATTAATACTCAAAATTACTTCCTATGATTGCTGTGAGGATTAAAAATATACTTAAAGTACTTAGTACAGTGTTTGCCACAACAAACAAATAGTGACTATTTTTTATTAGCGATATCATTCTTTGTCTGATTTTACAGATAAGGAAAATGAAGTTTAGGAAGGTTGAGGCCTAAGGATTCACAGCTATAAAACAGGCAACACTCTGAAGCCTTACTTCCAAAATCATTCTTCAAGTTTTATGACAGTGCCCCTTAAGGCTGAGGGAAAGTAAATTGGATCATTGTCAGAATACTAGTGATCTAGTAGGTTTATTTCAGCTGAAGCTTGTAAGGTTATCATTTAACCTATCTACCATTATCAAATATTCTCGTATTATGAAATAAGTATGTTATCACATGCTGTTATAGATCTTCCTTAAAAAATAACAAACCCTATTTCCTGTTTTTCCTCCCCGTGGTTCATTTATTTAAAGCTTCGCTTTAGTTTAAGTCTAACTTGATCTCTAACCATTTGCTACAAAAAGGTTTCCTAGAATCTTCCACAAACATTTTGTTATTTACCCTGAAACAGAGTACAGAGAGCAAGGTCGGCATTACACTTGGTTTACACATGAGATAACAAACGCAGCAAGGTTAAATGCCTAGATCCAGGCCACAAAAGTAGTTGTCTGATTCTAAACCGTATGCTAAGATGATTATCATCTAGCCTTCTAAAAGTTAAGAAAGGGTGGGTGAGAAGTTATTGCTCATCACATTAAAGGGAAGTAATACTTAAATATGAAAACTTATCACCTTATACAGTTAAAAACGCGGCAAGGCACGGGAACTCTGGTTAACACTGTCATTTTTAAGTAACGTGGACTGGTCCTGAAGAGGTGTATAAAGATGCAGCTCAAACATTCAAAAGAAGGGTTTCATAGCAAACCCAAGCCTAGTAAACGCGCTGCACTGTCTGGCAGATTCCACACAAAACACGGGCCTCCCACGTGTCTTTCAGAAAATGCACAGGACACGAGGGATAAAGGAGGCCAAGAAGAGGCTGGGAGAGGTAGGAAGAGCATGTAGGGCTTTCCCGGGTGACTGGGGACGCGCGAAATCTGGGGCGGGATGAAGGGAACTCGCGGAGCACCTGGCGGGCACCGACGCCCGAGAACAAGTCTGAAAGCAGCACGGGGGCGGCTTTCATCCTGGGAGTGCCCTTGCCGCGAACCCCACCCTGTGGAGCTCCCCAGAGGATTTGCTCCTTCGGTTCGAGGGAGGATGGAGGAGGTGAGAGCGCGGAAGGGGAATGCAGAAAGTACGCGAGCCTCTAGTGTGGCAACAGGTGGGCACCGGTCAAAGTCCGAGTTTCGCGAGTCTAGGGCCTGGCCGCACCCTCGAGGCCTCCGAGCCTCCGTAGCCCCGCCCCTCGCGCGTGGCGCCCATGACGCTAGGCGCGCGGGCCGGGCCCCTTACAGAGGTCGCGCTCGTCGAACGGTCGGCCTTGCTGCGCCTGCGTGATCGGGAGGGGAAGTGAGGCGGTTTCTTCGGCGCCTTTTCCGGCGGCGGCAGCGGCAGAGCTGGGAGGAGGAGGTGTTGGCCAGAGGGAGCCCGCGCTCAGGGCGGCGGCTGGAGGTAACCTCTTGGGCTGAGCTGGAAAGGCGGGCCACCTCGGCCTCCGTTCCCCTCTGGTACTCCGCCAGTAACTCTCTGCTTCCTCTCCGTGTCTCTGCAGGCGGCGCACCGAGTTCCCGCGAGGATCAATGACTTGACGAGGCGCCGGAGCCTTGCTGACTCTCGGGTAGCTTGGGCCGGTGGTGAGCCGGGAGCTCGTGGACCGGCGGGCGGGCCGGAGGGCCTCGGTCTCCCGCGGCGGAGTGAGGAGAAGGCGGAGGAGCGGGAACCGCGGCGGCGCTCGCGCTGCGCTTGCGGGGGGAAGGGCAGTTCCGGGCCGGGCCGCGCCTCAGCAGGGCGGCGGCTCTCCCGGCGCAGACTCAGGGCCCCGGCGGCAGCGGCGACTGGAGGAATCAAGTTGTGCGGTCGGTGATGCCCGAGTGAGTGGCGAGTCCGGGCCCCTGTCCCGAGGAGGCAACTCCCACGCAGGCCGCACGGGCGCCCTCGCGGCCGGGAGGCTTCGTTTCGGTTTCGCTGCGGCTGCGGCGTATTTGGCTGAGGGGACCCGGGACACCTGAATGCCCCCGGCCCCGGCTCCTCCGACGCGATGGGGAAGGTGCTATCCAAGATCTTCGGGAACAAGGAAATGCGGATCCTCATGTTGGGCCTGGACGCGGCCGGCAAGACAACAATCCTGTACAAGTTGAAGCTGGGCCAGTCGGTGACCACCATTCCCACAGTGGGTTTCAACGTGGAGACGGTGACTTACAAAAACGTCAAGTTCAACGTATGGGATGTGGGCGGCCAGGACAAGATCCGGCCGCTCTGGCGGCATTACTACACCGGGACCCAGGGTCTAATCTTCGTAGTGGACTGCGCCGACCGCGACCGCATCGACGAGGCCCGCCAGGAGCTGCACCGCATTATCAATGACCGGGAGATGAGGGACGCCATAATCCTCATCTTCGCCAACAAACAGGACCTGCCTGATGCCATGAAACCCCACGAGATCCAGGAGAAACTGGGCCTGACCCGGATTCGGGACAGGAACTGGTATGTGCAGCCCTCCTGTGCCACCTCAGGGGATGGACTCTATGAGGGGCTCACATGGTTAACCTCTAACTACAAATCCTAATGAGCATTCTCCACTTATCCCCCGGAAGGAGAGAAATCAAAAACCCATTCATAGGATTATCGCCACCATCACCTCTTTCAATTGCCACTTTCTCTTCTTTTGAATTTGAACTCTGGAGTTACTGTTCTACGGTTGGGGAGGGGGGGGGTTAGGGGTTTCCTTTTTTTGTTTCTCTCTTTGGTTTTTTTTTTTTTCCCTTTTCCTCCCTCTTTCTTCTTTTTGCTTTGCATTACGATGCTCTGATATGACAATTGACATGAACACAAAGTGCTAGATGTTCTTATTGACTTCCAGCAAATGGGATGGGGAAATATAGCAGTTTTTGGTAAAGTCCTTTATAATAATGGTTTGATTTTTCTATTTCGAGAGAATCTTTTTTGCAATGTATGCTTTTTTTTCCTTTTTGCCCCGTTTCCTTTTCACTTGCTGTAGATGGCTTATTTTGCATTCATGCAGACTATGTTGCAAGTCTGTTTCATCTAGTAAACTGAAAATTATTGCTTAATCAAACTGCCGTTTGTCTTTTATATTTAAGGCCTTTACCCCTCCCTTATGAGTTTTACCTTTAACTTAGTAATTTCAAATGTGACCTTTTATATCTAAGACCAGTATAGTAAACTTAGCCTACAGTGGCACATAATGAGTAATACCATTGTAATATGTTCCAGTTGCACATCAGTATGTTAAACAGGTAATGTAAGAAGTTCTTTGAAATGTCAGCTCTTAAGTTCTGAAACATACGTCATGCATGAGTAGGGATAAAACTCAAGTTCCTTATTACATAGCTAACTTAACACTGCATAAAAAGATGAAAGTGTAACCCGTCAACACGGATTTTTTCACTGCAAGGTTAGCAACTTTGCTGTGCTTTCCCTCTTTTTTAACTTTAAAAGTTGACTCTTTCCAGAATATGGAGCAATAAATGGTATATGCCACACACAGATGAGACATTTGTAGATATTTTAAGTGACTTTGGGGCAAAACTGGAATATATACTTCTACATTTCAAATGTCTAAGACCAATAGTTTAAAAATTACTAGAGTTTACTTTGTTCATTAATAAAGCATTTAGCAATTCAAATTATATACACCTACCTAGTTTGAAAAATACACATTCCTGTTTTCACATTAAAGCAACTGATTAAGCTGAAGATAGAAGTCTTTTTTGTAGATGAGTGATCCACATCTCCATTAATTAGAACACTGGAAAAGATGTTTTATAAAAAAGATATTTAATTCTGTTTGATTGTAGGATTAACTCATACAATAATAGTAAGTCAGATATCCTGTTGGTTCATTAATACACTATCTCCCCTGAGGAAGGAAATGTGATGAATGAATGATGTGTAGACTTGAGGAATGACAATTAAAGGGGAAGTAGGATGAAGAAAAAGAACCTACAGATGACAATGAATGTAAACTTACTTTTCTTCAAGGGTAAGCAGTGTGCTCACTGGTGATAACCAGATCCTACCTAGCAAGATTACTTGCTTAGCTTGTTAGGACCGGTAATTAGATTACTGAGACCACTATGATGATACTTTGAACCAAATGTTAATGCTTGATAAAGAATTGCGAGCAGCATCTGGTTCTCATATAGCCTTAAGGATTAATTTTAGAGATCCTCAAGGAATTAAACGTAGGGAATTTAAGAAACGTAGACTGCAAAGGCAGTATACAGGAAAAGGTGTAGTGGGTTTTGTTCATGAGGGTGTCTGAAAACTAAAATGGAACGGGATATCATGGTACATAGTTGGACAGTATTGGTCCTTCGTGTTTTGGCCATATTGTGTAATGGAGCTTTTACCAAAGATGTATGAGAAGCATAAGGCTATAAAAAGTTAACTATTGAAAGTAAAAGTCTTGACACATTTTACTAAAGCAGATGAGAAAAGGTGCTATGTTGTAGGCTCCTGATGGTGCAGAGGGAGTTTTGAATTCAAAATGCAACTAAAGTATAAAGTTCTCAGTTTTACTTTAGAAGGATCTCCAGAAATGAAGCTGACAGACACATCCGAGAACATTTTAGTTGCTTTTAAAATTCCCAAAGCTCCACATAAATTTAATTTTTAGTGTTTTAAGTGATTGCATTTTAAGGTACATAAACATGGGTTATACAAATACCGATGCTATAGTAACATCTTTAGACAAGACAAGCACAAAGGTATAAATGCCTAAACTGGAGGAAACTTGAAACCCTCATCTTAATTCCTAAATGTAGTATTTCTAACTTGTGACAGACAGATTGATAGGCAGCCATTTTTTTGTGTTTTAAAATAACTGGGAGCATAGTTAAAATTTTATACATCAAGTGATTGCTATTGAATGTTGCAGGTGAGATATGGTTATTTTTAGTTTATTTGAAATGTCTAACTGAAGGGGGGAGGGGGGAAGCAAATATTTGAAATTTGGAAAACCCTAAACTTCTTGGTAAGAAATTGTAATTTTCATTTACATTTTCTTTAAGGATATAAAAGGTTGATAATTGATGTAGTTAAATTGAGCCATAACCATTGGTGATCATGGGGCAGGTAATTGAGCCTGCAAGAAAAGTTATAATCTAGGAATTTAAAGAATAAGATCCTGGAGTTTTTGTTTAATTGCATCAATTTCTGTATTTATGTGAATTTATAAACTGCAGTAAGTTTTGAATGAGGTTAATCTTGTCTAATATAAGTAAATGAGTCTGTAGACTGTGATCTCCCCAAACTAAAAAGTACAGTACTTGGAATTGTGTTCTTTATGGTTGTAGTGTTGGTAAAGCACTAATATGCAGAAAATAAAGGAATTACACAGTGCAGTTTCTCACGTTATGTTACTCGTTTGGACTAGATTAAGTGGGACATGTGGTGTGTTGGGCCATGTTATTCTCCAGGGATGTATCGTATAAAGGGACTCAATTTGGGAGTCACCCAGCTTTTATAAGAACAAAAAAGAGTCAGTTTGCTTTTTATAATGCTGGGTGTATAGAAGGTTTTGTACTGATTTAGTTCCACCAAACAAATCTGTTTTTATGATAACTTAGGACACAGAAGAAAATAACTTTTTAAGAATTAAGGTTCTAAGCAGTTTGTATTCTACCATTTTCCCAAAATCATCGCCTTACCGTTTTTAGGAGTAGAGAATTGTGTCTGTAAAGAATTGGCGTACAGAGTTTCTTAGCCTTGACAATTGACTTTTAGATTTTTAAAGTTTGTCTTCCAAAAGCCAGTTGCTTGTCTCATAAGAAAGGCAGAATTGTAGTCATTTAGAAAGGAAAATAATAGATGAAGAATAACTTGAGTAAAAAGGTTTTTTAAACACATTTCCTTTTTGGTAAGCATTCGCCCTTGAATCAGCAATTTTTATAACTTTAGAATATCTTACTGTGTTCTCTAATATTTATTATTTAACCCTCACATTAATGTTAATATATTTAATACTGTGATTTACTAATGGCTATCAAATATCAACTTATCAGTGATAACAGCAGAAGATAACTTTACTCTTTAGTGGGTTTTTGTGTTTTTCATATGTTTAAAAATATAGTAGCCTTAATCTGAATGGTAGTGGAGGTTCCTAAATTCCCAGTTACCTGGGAATCCCCAGTACCTTGCCAAGTATACATCAGGCTGTGGTAAGGCAAATCTTGGCTCTTAAAGATTGTAAAACCACATAGAGCAAAAAACTTTTAAGTTTGACTAATCACTGAGTAGAATGTATTTGGAGTAGAACATTCGACAGAATCTAGCTTCTTGTTTATACTGAATGGTAAAGACAAGTAGGAAAGATTACAATATTAGAAAGTTTATAAAAAGGAATGGTGGGACATGGAGCCACAGAAGAAGAGGTAAAGTAACTTTTCCCTGATTTGCTAAACTTTATCAAGTTGCCAAACTAGATTAGTGAGTTTAATGGGCAGGGAATACATACAAGTGAGATCAAAGAGGCAGAACAAGTTCTGTAGAGAGGTTTAGGAATGGCAAATGAAATTTGTTATTAAATAAGCCAAAGTAATGGTAACCTTCCTGGGAATTAGTCTTTAAGAAAAACCGCTCTGTAGGACAGTAAGAAAATGCTATAATTTTGAACTTTTTCAAATTCATTCATAAAAATTTTTTTTTAAAGATTTTATTAATTCATTTGACAGAGATCACAAGTAGGCAGAGAGGCAGGCAGAGAGAGAGGAGGAAGCAGGCTCCCTGCAGAGCAGAGAGCCCGATATGGGGCTCGATCCCACGACCCTGGGATCATGACCCGAGCTGAAGGCAGAGGCTCTAACCCACTGAGCCACCCAGGTGCCCCTCATTCATAAAATGTTTTATGACTACTTGAAACAATTTTAAAAGGAGAGTATTTGTCAATGTTCCTTAAATACTTTTCCACTTGTTGCATTATTTCATTTGGATACATCACTCCTCCATGGTATTTGTTTTATAACTGCAAGAATAGATTTATTTAGAGAGCCTAAAGATATACCTGGCACTATTCTAGGTAGAGACCATCCATCAATGATTAAAAAAAAAAAGTCTGCTTTCATGGAGTTTATGCTGGTGGGGGTGGGGGTGTGGGGAATGACAAGGACCAAATAATGAACAAAGATATGTTAGGTGATATACTATGTGTCATCATATAGTATGCTCTATATATAGGGCAACTGGTAGGGATGTCCTTAGAAGACTTGTTGAGAAAGTGACGTTTGAACAAATACTTGAAGAAAAATATCAGTGGAATTTACATGGTAACAAAAAGATAGTATGTGTACTGTAAAGCTGAGGCAGGGAGAGTGGCCTAGAGCAAATCTGGCTTTGACCGGTTTTTATAGGGAATGAGCTAAGAATGTTTTCTACATTTTTAAAGACTATGAAAATACAAATGTGACTGTGACAGACAGTATTTAGCCTGGAAAGCCTTAAATATTTACTATCTGGCCCTTTATGAAAAACATCTAATCTCAAATCTAGGGCCCAGTTTTGAAGTATTATCATAATATATAGGAAATCCAAAGTAAAAGACCATGGTTAATGAATGAGTCTTAACAAAACTTTAGGAAACAGTGGCTCATACAATTTATCACATTTGAACATTTAGTGATCCTTGAAACTTGTTATTAAGTAATTTAACCTGGATTCCCCCACCCTCACCAAATACGTTTAAATATGTGAAATCAGTAGTTTTTCAAGTTCAACTTTAACATTCTTTAAGCTCTTATGAATCATTTCATTAAAATTATTTCCTTTATCTTTATGGTAGTTTTACTGGTTTGGGGGTATAAGTTAAATGTGTTTCTGTTATGAAGTGCCCTTTTCTCCAGATAACCTAGATTAGTTTGGAGTAGGTTCAAATAACATCATTGACTTTTATTCAGTTGGTATTACTGTAATCAAGTCCCGAGTCCAGCATTTTATATTATGAAACTTTACAAGAGGAAGTGTTTTGTTGACTTGGAAACTAACATGTTGCATGCTCTTTGGTTTCTTATACTGTTATTGCTCTAAGCAATATAAACTAGGAAATTCACACATGAATTATTTCTTGGATGGAGAGTTGTTCCATACTATTTACATGGTAGAACATGAGAATTTGTAAATCTGTTAGAGAATTTTTTCTAACAGAGAAACAACAATAATTTAATAGGAATTAACAGAAGTGGGGCACCTGGGTGGCTCAGTGGGTTAAGCCTCTGCCTTCCGCTCGGGTCATGATCCCAGGGTCCTGGGATTGAGCCCTGTGTCGGGCTCTCTGCTCAGCAGGGAGCCTGCTTCCTCCTGCCTCTCTGCCTACTTGTGATCTCTGTCTGTCAAATAAATAAATAAAATCTTTAAAAAAAAAGGAATTAACAGAAATAAGTTTTATGGAGGACATTTACTAATGGGCTTTAAAAAATAAAAGCACTTGTTCATAGAAAGATCTATGTGCAATTGGATATTTATGACCAGTAAAAATTGTTTCCCATTTTAACTGAATAGACTGGCCTGAGAAGGTCATAGCATTGTGAGAGAGGAAAACAAACAAATAAAAACAAATTTAAGAGTGTAATAGCAGCAGGAACTTAGATCTTTGACATGTATTTTAATTTGGCAAACTGAAGTGCTTTCTCTCCATATCAGTTTCTAAAACAGTTTTGTGAATAAGTCCTAGGTTGGAGCTATGCCTAAAGATTACCAAATTGGGAAACATTCTAAGAATAAGAGAATATAAGAGCATATTTTGGATGTTTACCACGTGCCAGGCCTTGTTCTAAGCATTTCATGCATATTAATTCTCTCCCTCTTCACAAAAACTTGAGAGAAAAGGCCCCCATTTTATAGTTGAGAAAACTGAGGCTGAGGAGGTAATATGTTAATAAGTAGCAGAGCCAGACTTTGGACTGGGTAGTCTGTACTATACTATGAGTATGGCTAAGGTGAATGAGTGATTAACCATGTACTTAATATTTTATGTGTGTCTAGCTTACAAAAAGTTCAGTTTAAGTAATAGCCCATAATTTTCTTATTTAAGATTATCACCTGATTTTGAGACTGTATAATTTGAGCCTTCTGTGTAATGGAGAGCATGGTATTGGACTCTGTTTGAGAGTTAGTTTTTTCTGTAAAATCACATGTAACTACTTCATTGTGAATTTACAGATTATCCTGAAGAAATAGGAAAAGTTAAAGTTTTCACCAAACTGATTATTTGCATGCTTATTTACAAGAAAAAAGTTTCAAGAAATTTAGAGTGTACAATTTATATTGTGTTTCTACCTGGTAAATTCATAACAAGACATTTCGGGTGTTGTTTAATAAGGAATTTCTTGCTTTTTAGATCCTATTAGAGCTTACTTTTTGTAAGTGAGGTTTACTTAACGCTATATCCTCCTGTCAGCAAGAATCTGAAGTCTAAGTTCAGCAAGAGTGCTTAATCATGTACTTTGGTGTTTAAGCCAGGACTTAACAGTAAAAGTTGATAATTTTGGTAAAATGTAAAATGTGTTATTTGGAAATACTATTTTGTCAATAATTTCTTTTTTTTTAAGATTTTATTTATTTATTGGACAGAGTGAGAGAGCACAAGCAGGGGAGCAGCAGAGGGAGAGGGAGAAGCAGGCTCCCAACTGAGCTCCCAACTGAAGCAGGCTCCCAACTGAGGGAGCCTGATGCAGAACTCCATCCAAGGACCCTGAGATCATGACCTGAGCTGAAGGCAGTTGCTTAAAATACTGCCCCTAGTCAGTACAGTATATATACAGATGACAGAGAGAGAGAGGCAGTGGGAGCAGGGGGATTCGACATTATTAGCTGCCCCTAGTCAGTAATTTCTATATGAGGTAGAAATACAAGGCTAGGTAAGACGTACACGTGAAATGTTCAAAGTCAGTACTCAAGGGCTCTATCAAATACTGGACAGCACAAAGAAGTATTATATTGTGAGCTGGAATGGGCTAGAGAAGGCCAGTAGGAATTGAGTTGGACCCATAAATTCGGGAGAATCACAGTATTTATTGCATGTTCATTGTGTGCTAGGCACTATTCTAAGTGCATTACTTGCATTATCTCACTTAAAATGTGAGTAAATAAAGTATTTGGGAGGTAGAAAAAAGACTTGTCTGCCTAAGGTTGCCAGATTTAGCAAATAAAAATACAGCATGCCATGGGTGAAGGAAAGGGGGATGTACAGGCTTCCAGTTATGGAATGACTAAGTCATGGGGATGAAAAGTGCAGTGTAGGGACTAGAGTTAATGATATTATAATAGCATTGTATGGTGACAGATGGCAGCTAGACTTGTGAGCATAGTATAACATATGAAGTTGTCAAATCATTATATTGTACACCTAAAACTAATAAAATTTAAAAAAATACATGGTACCCAGTGAAATTTCAATTTCACAAATAATTTTTAGTACAAATATATCTCATGTAATATCCTAAAATTATATAGAGAGAAATTATTGTTGAGGCACCTTGTGGCTCAGTCGTTAGGCATCGGATTTCAGCTCAGGTAGTGATCCTGGGGTCCTGGGATCTAGCCCCCGTTGGGCTCCTTGCTCAGCAGGGAGTCTGCTTCTCCCTCTCCCTCTGCTGCTCCCTCTTCTTATGCTCTCTCTCTCTCTCTCTCTCTGTCAAATAAAATCCTAAAAAAGTTATTGCTTATCTGAAATTGGAATTTAACCGAGTAGCCTATATCTTATTGGCAATCCTATGTTTGACTTGAGTGTTTGGTGGGGGAGACATGGTTCAAAATAAAAGTTGAAAATGAGGTTTTTAGAAGGCTTCAGGAGCTAGACCAAGTAGTTTGGATATTTGTGTGTGTGTGATGGGAACCACTGAATTTTTAAAATTTTCAAACAGCAGGAGAGAGTCATGATGTTTGAAAATATTAATCTAGTAGATTTGTATAGAATCATGGGTCAGGGTCATGGATAGATAGAATCTAGAAGTCCTTTTAACAGACTTACTAATTCAGGTGAGAAAATGAAGACAAAGTATAGCATAGAGAAAGTGAGAAACAAGTGAGATAATATAAATTGGTGGACATACATTACATGTGGAAGGAAAGAAAGATTTTGAGGGGCACCTGGGTGGCTCAGTTGGTTGGGATTGCAACTCTTTGATTTCAGCTCAGGTCATGATGATCTAAGAGTCATGAGATTGAGACTCACATCAGGCTTCACATTGGGGGTGGAGCCTGCTTGGGATTCTCTCTCTCTCTCTCTCCCTCAGCACCTCCTCCCCCTCCAAGGGAAAAAATGAGTTAAAGATTTTGATCTTTGAGAGAGAACCTCAAACAGACTCCATGCTGAGTGCAGAGCCCAACACGGGGCTCCATATCACCACCCTGAGATCACAAAACCAATTCTTACATAAAAGATAATCACAACATTGATAGAAGGAAACCAGGATATACAGCAGATTTGAATAGAGACACTTTGATAATTGGGTAAAGTATCTCATTTGTAATCTTGAAAAGAGATTGAATCTGTTAAGTGTACTCTTGTTTGTAACTATTCTGTCTTAGAGCATTTTTGTCCAATATAAATGTAATGCAAGCCACATGTGTAATTTTAAATGATTTAGGAGTCACAGTTTAAAAAGTAAAAAGCAACAGGTAAAATCAATTTTAGTAATGTTTTATTTAATCCAGTATATCAAATATATTATCTCAATGTCACCAGTATAATTATTAATTAGATACTTTCCTTATTTCATGCAAAATCTTCAAGATCCAAGTGTACATTTTATACTCAAAGCACATCTCAATTCAGACTAGCCACATTCCAGTGCTCAACAGCCGTATATGGCTGGTGGCTATCATAAGAATAGTTCATTCTTAGAGGATGGCTATTTCCATTACCATCCTACAATTTTAAAAACTGCACTAGAGGGTTTTGATCTAGTTAAGATTGTTGAGATAGGATGAACCTCTTAGACCAAGGATGCCCAAACTATGGTCTACAAGCCAAGTCTGGCCCACTGCCAGTTTTTATAAATAAAATTTTATTGGAACATACCATGGTCATTTATTTGTATATGGTCTATGGCTGCTTTTTCACAGCAACACCAGAGTTGAGTAGTTATGACAGAGACCATATGGCCCACAAAGCATAGAACATTTATGATCTGACCCTTTATAGAAATTTGCCAACACCTTTCTAGGCCCCAAACTAAAATTTCATGGATAAGACATGTACTTTATACATTTAGATGAGTTTTTCAGAAATAGAATTGAAATAATTAAAAGGTAATGTATATACTGATCCATTTATTCACCAAGAACTTATTTACTGGGTTCTAGGCACTATAGTAGGCCCCATACACAGGAATAAATAAATGTTCCAGATCTTCAAGAAGGTCACAAGCTAGTTGAAAATAGAGATGTATATACAGATAGACACAGAGATGGACTGTAACAGATGGTACATTGAGTACCCACCAGCGAGACACCATCCTCTAGCTGGGGAATGGGAGGTAGTCAGGGGAATGGAAGGCTCTAGAAGAAGAGGTCCATCTGAGGTGAATATTTTATCTTAACATTTATTTATTTTAGTGCGTGAGCAGGGGGAGGAGCAAAGGGAGCAAGAGAGAGAGAGAGAGAGAGAATCCTCAAGCCAACTCCCCGCTGAGCACAGAGCCTGAAACCAGGCTTGATCCTAGGACCCTGAGATCATAACCTGAGCAGAAATCAAGAGTCCATCGTTCAATTGCCTGAGCTACCCAGGTGCCCCTAAGGTGAATTTTAAAGATGAACAAGAACTATTCAGATAGGAGGTAGATGACATTTTAGGCTGCAGAACAGTTAGTTCTGAGCAAAAGTCAGAAGGTGTTAGCAGAGCACGGTCAGGAATTGACAACTAGCTTATTATACCTGGAGCATGAAGTGGACTGGTGCGAGATGAAGATGGAAAGATGGTCAGGGCCTGGATATGAAGTGCCTTTGTTTTTTAAAGGAACTTTGGATTTTATAATTTGGGTACTGGGAAAACCTTGTGGGATTTTTTAAAAAGCCAATTTTATTATTATTTATTATTTTGGAGAAGAGTGTGAGAGCACCGGCCAGAGGGGCAGAGGGAGAGAGAGTCTCAAGCAGACTCCCTGCTGAGTGCAGAGCCCGACACGGCCTTGATCTCACCACCCTGAGATCATTAAACCAAGAATCGGACGCTCAACCAACTGTATCACCCAGGCGTCCCAAAATCTTGTGAGACTTTTAAGCACAAAACCACATGAGACTTATATTTTAGGGAACTTACCAACTACTGTAAAGAATGAATAAAGGTCCTAGGCAGGACAGCTATTGTGGACTAGGTAAGAGAACAATGGCCATCGTGGTGGGAGAACACATCTGAGAAATACTTGAATGGCATTTTGTAAAGTATATTCTGTAGAACACTGATCACCAAAGATACTCCTTAGGAAAAAACTCCCAGACTATTTGAGAAATGCTTCATATTATATCTGCATTTGGGAGTCACAAGTCACCTCAGCATTATATTGAAGGTTCTTAGAAGTCTTGCTTTAATCCCCAGCATTTCCCCAGGTTATTTGCTCACAGAACCCTAATAATTGAAAAACAAAAACAAAAACAAACAACTATCCTATGGAACAGAGTTGCCAAGGACCATAGTTCAGGAAATCCTATTTTGGAGGCAAAAATGGCAAGTTTTGGCCAATTGAATGAGAGGGAAGAAGGGGAAAATCTGCAGGAGTGACTACTAATGAGGTTTACATTTATAAAGACAAAAATTAGAGAGAAAAGCTCGCAAGTTTAAAGGGAGGAGGCCCAGTTTTGTCAGCAAATTTTAGGTGTCTACGGCAGGGACATCTACAAGGAGATATGCAGTAGAGAGGTCAGGAGACATCTAGTTTACAGATAGAGGTTTATGAGAGAGCTTGTAAATGGTTTTTGAAACCACAGATGGTAGTAAGATTTCCTGGGAGTGAGAAGAATAAAGGGCAGAGGACGCAACACCTCTCTAGGAAACACTAATGTTTGAGGGGTGGCCAGAAGAAGAGAGTAATAACAAAGAAGACCAAGAAGAAATGGGGGAGAATATCAATGATGTCATATCCTACAGGGAGATCAAGAAAGTTGAAGTTCAAAATGAAGGTTGAAGTTCAAAATGAATTCTTTTGAACTGACAATAAAAAGTCACCAGGACTTTCCTTAGATAAGTTTGAGTGAAGTGGCGAGAAACTAGTTTGCAAATCAAAGAGGCAAGAGGCAGTAGAGAAGTTGATAATGGAAGTGTTCCAAAAAGCTGGTGATAAAGGAATGATAATAGATGTTAAGAATGGGATAGTCAGAGAGCAATGTGTGCAGACCTTTATAAAGATACCTTACTACAGGAGGGTCATTTAATTTTCAAAACATTGTTCAGATGAATGTGGTAGGTATTGCTTATTGAGGGTGGAGTAGGAAAGGAGGAACATGTGCTCCCTACCACCAATTTCCTAGAGGTAAAGAAAAATTGGGAAAATAATCCATTTGAAACATGTGAATCTCAATTCCTTAAAGCTGCTCTTTTTGCATAGTTAGGGTTCTCCTCCTGGAAATGCCTGCAGTGACCACATGCACGTAATTCTAGTCCCACTGCAATCACAGATATAGATAGCAGCGTCCCTATCTCATCACTGTAGAAGGTAAGCCAGGGTGGCTGTGACTTGTCTAGTAAATCATGGAAGTTGGTGATAAACCTGAGACTCAACATTTCTCCATATTTATCACTCACATAGTTATGGAGTGAAATTTAAAAGAATTTCTAATATGAAGCATCATGCCAATTAACTTAGTCTCTAACTAAAATACAGAGTTATGAATTTACTATGAAACTTCTCTTAAGATTTGCAAACTGAGGCTTAATACTTTCTGTCACCATCAGTTCTGAGCCTTAAGATATTTTTTTCCACAATGATTTAGCAGTAGAGGGAAAAATGGGGCTAGGATGACAAAATGAAGTACAGAATTAAATAATAGTACACATTCTTAAGTGTGTGTCTGCTAGTGGGCTACTGGTTTTAAATGTAATCCTCACAACAGACTAGCAAAATAGGTGGTACTCCCTCCCATTTTACAGATAAGAAACTTAATGCACAAAAATTTAAGTAATTTGTTTATGGTACCACAGCTATTCAACCAGAGAGCCTATATTCAAACCTAAGTCTTATTGATGCCAAGCAATAGTCTTTAGGAAAGGAGATCCTAATAAACTGTAATATACTTTTTTTAAAAAAAGATTTTGTTTATTTATTTGACAGGCAGAGATCACAAGTTGGCAGAGAGGCAGACATAGAGAGAGAGGTGGAAGCAGGCTCCCTGCTGAGCAGAGAGCCCGATGCAGGGCTCGATCCCAGGACCCCGGGATCATGACCTGAGCGGAAGGCAGAGGCTCTAACCCACTGAGCCACCCAGGCACCCTGTAATATACTTTTTAAAATACTTTTTTAAACATTGAATCTGGGGTGCCTGAATGGCTCAAGTCGGTTGAAATCTCACTCTTGATTTGGGCTCAGATTGTGATCTCGGGTCTCATGGGATTGAACTCCACGTGGACTCTGGGGAGTCTGCTTGAGATTCTCTTTTTCCCTCTCCCTCTTCCCCCCACTCATGCACACTCTTGCTCTCTCTCAAATAAATAAATACATTCCTAAAACAACAACAACAACAACAGCAACAAAAATTGAATCTAGTAAGACATGGTGGCTGTATCTGACAGAGTGGTCTTCCGCCAATCGAATTTATCAGGAGTTCTTGTGTGTGCTCCTGGAGAGGAAGCGACATTTTGGTGGAAGAGAGACTTATTTGAAATGTGTGAGGGAGGAGCTTCTGTCCAAGGAGTGAGAGAGTTGGCAATTTTAAATGACTCCTAAACATTCTTCTTCATACGGCCCCTAAAACCTGGGGGCCTGGTTGACAAGAAAGGCTTTGGGTCAGGGGTGGGGCATGGATCCTGAGGACAGTGTTCTTCTCTCTTAGGTCCTAGGTTAGATGAAGTGAACGCAAGTTAGTTTGAACTACACCTCCGTGCTCCCTGACTACGAGATGGTTTGCACACTGAGCTTTTTCAACAGCAGCATCAGAACACATGATTTCTGAACTTGCTAGCTGGTTAGAAGTTGTGTTGCTTTTACTTGGAGAGGAGGAGACAGACACACTCCGTTTCTGTTGTGCGTTTGCCCAGGAATTATGGGCATGTGTAGACATGCCTTTGGTGTATTTGTGTTTAATTCTCTTAATTTGTCTTTGTCGGTCTGGACTTTGTGTTAGGTAAATTCATGAATTTATTCATAAAGAACTCAACCTTTGAGGTATATAAATATTGAAAGAATACATGGAAAAACAGGGTGAAGCACAGACTTATTTATTTTCAAAGGTTTATGCAGGGTAGCAGAAAAATAGACATTTTAATGAAATCATCTTTGTGCCAGTGACAAGTTAACTATTCATTTTAAAGAGGTGGAAAAAAATTAAATCCCTGAATGTTTTCAGTACCTTTTAGAAAAATCCATGTAGCATGTATGTGTTTGATCCACTGTTAACTGAATTATATAATAGGACTTTACTATCAAAAGTGTATCAGAGCTTATACAAAAACAGTTTATGTGAAAGATTATGATGTGGTAGTACAGGAAAGCTGGCTTTGTAGTCGCAGTGGTTTATTTCCCCCCAGGACCGAATTAAAATTTGAAGGGGGAGAGGAAGGCAAGGCGGTGTTAAAGCCAAGAGGTTGAATCATCTAAGGAAATGAGTCAGTGGCTATGAACCATAACTTTCCTTTTTCTGAGGCTTTGACTTTGAGAGCTTAACGTTGAATTATTTAAAAAATATCTTCTTGCTTGCTATTGGTAAATTGAAAACATATTTTTAAAAAAAGAAATTTAAAGGTAATTAGCATTTGGGATTCATTCATTCTTTCAACAAATATTTAGTAGAAATACAGGGATATTAAAAGCAGTAGTTATACATTTGGCTCTAGGCAACCAATAGTGATTTTTTTTTTAAGATTTATGTATTCATGAGGGCAGGGGAGGGGCAGAGGGAACAGGAGAGAGAGAATCTCAAGCAGACTCCCTGCTGAGCACAGAGCTGGAGCTCGGCAGGGGTGGGAGGGTGGTTGGGGGCTCAACACAGGGCTTGATACCAGGACCCAGAGATCATGACCTGAGCCGGAATTAAGAGCCAGCCACTTAACTGACAACCACCCAGGCCCCCAACCAATAGTGATTCTTAATCAGCTTTTAAAACAAGATTTTTGAGGTTACTAACTGGTGACTCATTTATTGAGACATCGTATTTCTATCTGATACACTTGAGTTTTTTCCTAAGCCATGAATTGTTTCTTAGGAACCTTGAGCCCATGACTGAAATGAACACATTGTTTTATGGCCTCTTTTTGAAACCTTAAAAATCTGAACTGTAATTATTGGGTTTGAGAGTAAAGACAGATAGGTATCTCGAAGTAAACACTAGTGCCATTATATGAAACTTTCAGCTTTTTGTGGTTGGTTGTTTATGAGTTGAACTTTTTATACAATTGGATGGCATTTTTTATTCTTTCCAATTCATGAGTAATACTTAGTTTAAGGTACTGAATGCATGTCACGTAAGAACCTGGTATTTAGAAAGCTACTTGAGGTTTCTTAAGTCCTGTTTTTGTCATCAAAACAAACTTGAAATAGAAAATGAAACACTACATTTTTTATTCTTTTTTTTAAAGATTTTATTTATTTATTTGAGAGAGAGAGATCACAAGTAGGCAGAGAGGCAGGCAGAGAGAGAGAAGGGGGAAGCAGGCTCCCTGCTGAGCAGAGAGCCCGATGCGGGACTGGATCCCAGGACCCCAAGATCATGACCTGAGCCGAAGGCAGAGGCTTAACCCACTGAGCCACCCAGGCACCCCCCCCTTTATTATTATTTTTTTTACTTTGTATAATAATATGCTACTGGCATCTTGGAGAAAATATTTAAATAAATGTTAATAGGTACTCTTCTTTTATTATTTGTGGGATATGTCATTGAATGGAGATTTTAGACTAGCATGACAAAACTTCTAAATTACATCCTGAGTAACTAATCTTCCTAATTAGTAAGCTGGCAGGGCTATTGTTTGCATATGCTTAGACATGTTAATTTTTCTCCATGCATACCTTTGGTGATAGCTAGGCTTTTCTTTCCTTTTCTCTTTTTTCTTGCTGCCTGTCCCATCCTAATAAAACCTAAAGTATGTTGCCTGCTCAGACTCCATGTAGCTTTGCTGAGTATCCAAACAGTGGGTTTCGAAACCATGTGGCTTTTGGATTCTGAATTACAATATTAGTAATATTAGAGAAATTAGGATCTGGAAACATCCCATGTATGATGTTATAAATGCTATTCATAGCATGGAGGGAAGACTGAAGGTAGAAGAGATCCGCCTTTCTTCAAAGTGTCATATAAGACACTTAATCTTTTCACCACATTTTACTTCCCTTTCTGACAGGGTTGTTGTGGGGAAAGAGCATAGGGTATCCAGTAAGCTGATTTAGGTTTGGATCCCAGCCCTGCTACTCAGTAGCTAAGTGACATTGCAAAATTTATCACTTTATCTATTTTCTTATTTAGTTATTTATTTCAGAGTGAGAGAGAGCATGAACACAAAGGGGGGAGGCAGAGGGAGAAGCAGAGCCCCCATCCAGCAGGGAGCCTGATGTGGGGCTCCATCCCAGGATCCTGGGACCATGACCTGAGCTAAGGGCAGATGCTTAACCCACTGAGCCACCCAGGCAGCCCCTTTATCTTTTTTCTTTTCTAAAAATGGGAGTGGTAATGTTCGCCTTGCTGGGTTTGATCACTAAAAGCAGTAATTAGGAGAAAGTCTCCAGCATGGTAAGCACTCAGTAAAAGTTAGTTCTATTCTCCTTTTCCCCTCTAGTTTAATAATTAAAAAAAAAAAACAACAACTAAAGCAGAAATAAAATTCAAGATTTATGCTAGTATCATTGAAACATTTAAATATGAAATTATACAACTGAGATTTGTAGTAAATAATCTGGTAGTGGGATCACAGATGAAAATCTATACAATTGCAATTGTTCAAGTTGAGTGACTAGGTACATGGGTACTCATCATTTATGTGTTTGAAATTATCCACAATAAAAAGCTAGAAAACAAAACAAAACAAAAAAAAAACTTTAGCAGCACCTGGGTGGCTCAGGTGGTTAAGTGACTGACTCTTGATTTCAGCTCAGGTCATGGCCTCAGGGTCCTGAGATGGAGCCCCATGTCAGGCTCCAAGCTCAGCAGGGAGTCTGCTTGAGGATTCTTTCTCTCCCTCTCCTTCTCTCCCCCCCCTTATACTCTCTCTCCAAAATAAATAAATAAATCTTGAAAAAAAGTTCTAAAAATTGCACTGTACATAAAAAATATCCAGTGAACAAAGACTTTCTCAAGGTAATGAGGAACCATCTACTTGTTGATTGTACCTTTTTGAAGATAACGATTGAGAATAGGCACTGCTGATTTTCCCTCTCAACAAACAAACAACTCACAAAATGAAGAGTTCTTTGACTAAGATGAAGAAATGTCAAAAGGGAAGCCTGAAAAAATCCTGAAGAGGCTTAAGTGCTTTTTGTCTAATTATCTGAGTCACTCCTCAAGGTAGAGGTGCCATGGCATGGCTCACAGCCAACATAATTTTCAGCGGGAGAAAGACCAGTTAGGTCAAGAAACACAGTAACCAAAATAACCTCTATGATATGGGAACTAGCTTTATATACTGACATTTTCTGTTATCTTAGGATAGATGAACTAGCATTTTTTCCTCTAAACCATATTAATTTTCTAAGAATGAATGTATACTGAGTTACAAACATAACTGAATAAATTCCAGAGATCAAACTAATGTGGACTGCTTACTCACAGGGATATGACTGTTTTATATGGCATTGAAAGGTAGAAGGAAAAAAAGGATGACTGTCTTGTGTTTCGTGTTTGATTAAAGGCACATTGATAACCGCAGAAAACTGAAGATCTACTTTTTAAAAAATCCCTGCAAATCTTGTTAGGGTGAACTGTAGAGCTTAATGCATTTGAGAAAACCATTCCTGGAAAAAAGAGTCACCTAAGCAATTGGCACTCATGATATAGGACTATACTTAATGTACTCAGTATTTCAATCAAACTTGATGTTCTTAATCATTAATTACCTATTTTTAAAGATAGAGTAATTATTTATTTCTTAAAGCTTTCCTCAAGGATGTCCTTACCATAACTTGACATAGCAAATTAATATTTAAATAACTTTTCATTAAAGTCTCAGTTCAGGAATTACGATCATTCAACAATGACACTCACCTGTAGAATATTACTAGGAAGGAGGTATGGGTACCCAAGGTGCTATGGGCCCCCAAAGGGTTGATATAATAAGATTGAGAAGCAGTGAGGGAAGAAGGAAGACAGGGAAAGAAGAGACCTGGAAATGAACTAACATCTATTGAAAATTCACTGCTATGGGTACAAAATCCTTTCATGTACTTTATTTGTCTTATAAAAACTGCTTGACATTACTAAAAATTAAGAGCAGTTGTTCCAGAAATAAACACCTTAGTTTCCCATCCTGGTACATGAGAACTTGGGCAAAGATTGCATAGGACATAATTATTCTTTTTTTTTTAATCTGAAATTTAAATTTAACTGAGTGTCCTTTATTTTATCTGATATCCTTATCGAAGGGGATTAAATTAAGGAAATCTGAGAAATTGCCTAGAACAGTGCTGGTACATGTAAGTGCTCAATAAATGTTAGTCTTTATTTTTGGAATTATCCTGTCCCATCAGTGATGGAAAACTCAGGTTAAATCATCTGCATGTGTTCTATAGATAAGAAGTAGTTTAGATGATAAAATTCTGCAACCACTTTAGAAAAACTGTCTGACAGTTCCTAAAAATGGTAAATATCAAGTTATCAAATGACCTGGCATCTAATCCTGCCCATGCTCTAGGGGAGCAGAGCAAACATAGGAAATATGGAGAGGCACAGACTCGAGAGGCCATCTTGGAGGAAGTCTCCCACAGCATGGAACAGCCATCCCTCCACGTCAGGACAGAGGATTCAGCAGTACCCTGTTATGAGGGGTTGCCCATCTCTTTTCAGAGGGAATGCAGAGGGTTAAAATATAAAAATCTGAAAATTTAGAACTCCCTTTGCAGTTGCAATAAAGGGGAACCAAATGCTTATAGACTAACCTCAACATATAGCTATTGAAGAACTGAAACTCTCTCTTTAATACAAATTAAGGGCTTAATTGTTGCTTCTCCTAGATTCTGTGACTTTCAGAGAGTAGCTGCTGCAAAAAGCCATAATCGGTAGAATATGTGTGACTATATATCTTTGCAGGCTTTTTATTGGAGACTTGTTTGAACTATCAGGGAAATGTTAATTTTGTGCATAAAGACCAATTTACACAAATTTATTGGGTATTAGAGTATGCTACTGTTTGAAAATATATAATGTGAGCATGCCATGTGTATCAATTTGGCATATCTTCTGTAATAGCAAACAGCAAACAAGTGAGACAGGCGACTGTAGCCTAAACAATTCAGGGCTTATTTTCTCCCAAGGTTTAAGTCCAGAGGTAGGTGGTCCTGGCCTGGCCTAGCCTGGGGATAGACTCAAGGTCCCAGGAATCTGTGTTTCACCACCTGTAATGCTTAGTGTGCCGACTTGTTGATCGATCATCCCACCGTGGTTGCGGAAGCTCTACATACCTGTGCCCAGTTTTGTTTTGTTTTTTAAGGATTTTCTTCATTTATTTGAGAGAGAGTGTGGGAGGTCGAGTGAGTGAGAGCATGAGCAGGGGGAGGGGCAGAGGAAGAAGCAGACTCCCTGGTGAGCGGGAGCTGGATACTGGGTTCATCCCAGGACAGTGGGGGAGTGATCTGAGCCAAAGACAGACGCTTAACTGACTGAGCCACTCAGGTGCCCCACCTGTGCCCATTTTTAAGGCAGGGAGATAAAGAGAGCAGTACCCCATGGCCTCTCCTGGTTCCAAAGGAGGCTCAGAAAAAGGGCACTGAACTTCTCCAACCTTCCTGGTAGAATAGGACAGGGATGAAAAGGGTCAAGAATTGGTTTTGAGTTAGCTTTATTGAAGGTAATCATGGTCAAAAAGTTGATAAGTGCTGCTTTAAATGTTCATCAGGATTTGGATAAGTTTAGAGCAGGAAATTAAAAATTAGCGATACAACATCAACCAAGAATTGATTGAACGCTGTGGGTTGGTTCACAGTTCCCTGAGGAGCCCAGCCTTATTAGGTGGAGAATAATGTTGCGAAGTGATAGAATTGGGGCACCTGGGTGGCTCAGTCGTTAAGTGTCTGCCTTTGGTTCAGGTCATGATCCCAGGGTCCTGGGTTTGACCCCCGCATCAGGCTCCCTGCTCAGCGGGAAGCCTGCTTCTTCTTCTTCATTCCCTCTGCTTGTGTTCCCTCTCTTGCTGTGTTTCTCTGTCAAATAAATAAAATCTTTAATAATAATTTTTAAAAAGTGATAGAATTGAGTGTGGGGCTTACATTGCTATAATAATTAATAGGACACCATTGAAGGGATTTGAGCAGGACAATAATATACTAAAAAGGGGATGAGAAATATTTGCCAATATGAATTAGAAGAAGGTGCACTGGAAGGTAAGGAAGCCAGGAAATCGCTGTGATGATGCAGTGTGAAATGCCAGTTGCTAGGACTGAATCACATATAATTCCAATAGTCAACCACTTTTGACCTACAACTTCATTAGATTAAGTCTCATTTGAAGGCGATGGTAGAATGTCCAAATGGAGAGGCCTGGTAAGTAAATGAAGATGGAAGACACAGGCTTTCTGAGAGTAAAGTATTAGAGAAAAATGTGAGTATCTAGATAAAAGTAGGTACTTTCCATTCTATATTTCCTGAATGATTTCATTTCCTGTCAAGGCTGAAGCTGTCACTTGTTAACGGCTTTAACCCCACATTTACTTGTAAGCTCCACACTCTCATATTCAACTGCTCACAGGAGCTCTGCCTTCCGATATTCCATGGACTCTTCCAACTCATCTTGTCAAAATAGGTATCATTTTTCTTCCTTCCCTTTGCTTCATCTCTTTCATATTTGCCTCATATTTTTTTGTTTTCATTTAGTGATATCAACGTCTAACTTGCTGACTATGCTAAAAACTTTGAATTTGTCTTTGATCCGTCCTTGTCTTTACCCCCTCCATCCTTTTGTTCATACACCTGATCAATTCTGCCTCTTGAATCCATCCTTCCTCTCCATCTCTTCTCTTCTGGATTATTAAGATGCCCTTACTTGCTTAGGTCTTTGCAGGAGAACATCCAAACTGCTACCTAATTGACCATTTTAAGGTACAAATATGACCTTGTCTCTTTCTTGCTTAACCCTTTTTATTAGCTTTCAACACACAATGAATAAAATTGGAACTTATTACCAGGGCTTAGAAGGACCCTCCACAACACTCACTTTATCTCTAGCTTCAGTTCTGTACCTGCCCTTGCACCCCCCTAAATTTCCCCATGCCAGACTTCTTGTTCTTTTCCAAAAGTGCTGTGCTATGTCATAATTCCATGCCTTTGCACTTACTATTCCCTTAGCCTCAAATTGTCATGTCTGTCTTTCAACATTTTGGTCATCTTTTACTAATATCTCCTTCTATGAAGACTTCTCAGATGTCAGTCACGCCCTCCTTTTTTCTCCCATGGTAATGTGCACTGAGGGCTTTTCACATTGTATTGTCCTTACTCAAGTGTTTTCCTCTGGCTCATGGACAATGTGGTGTTGGACTGTCCTGGTGTCTTGTCCTGGCTCAGAGTTGGTCCTTAATCCATATCTGTTCAGTGCATTGCCAGAATGTGGATAAGTTATTCAACCTCTAGGTTTTTGTACTGAAGTACAAATTAATTTTAATTTGGTGAGGAGGCATACAAAGGGAAAATGCCTGAATCTAAGAGTCCCAGGGGTAAGTTCCTTCCTAGACACTTGCCAAGATGACACAGTCCCAGTCCCTTTGTCATGTTTTAATGTTCTACACTTTCTAGGAACGTTATTGCCAATGCTCATCATTGGTCTCTTGACTACACTCAGCTCCCAAAGAGGGAAAGTGAGTACCAAGCAGGATATTCAATCCCTCTTTATGTTCACCAACCACAGAAGTGATGTTATCATATAAAATCTAATTAGAGGGAAAACTAACAACTGTGTTCTCAATATTGATTTCCTATTATTTATAGTCTAGCGCTTATACTCCACAACGTATATTTTGTGGTCTGTGGACTGTTCCAAATAGGCTACCATAGCAACGCCTGCATGCAGTGTTTACGTGAGTCTTCCCATCCCACTTGTTCTTGAGGTGATCACTGTGTTCATATATTCTGTTCTAATTTTTTTTAAGATTTTATTTATCTATTAGTTAGAGAGAGAGAGAGAGCGAGCACAGGCAGACAGAGAGGCAGGCAGAGGGAGAAGCAGGCTCCCTGCCGAGCAAGGAGCCCGATGTGGGACTTGATCCTAGGACGCTGGGATCATGACCTGAGCCGAAGGGAGCGGCTTAACCAACTGAGCCACCCAGGCGTCCCCATATATTCTGTTCTATGTCTCATTTTTTAACTTCCTATTGGCGTTGACTCCTAGGACTCTCTAAACTATTCCTCTTGGGTTTGTGCAATATTATGTTTGATTATTTCTTAACCCAATTTTCCAAGTCATAGCCTCACCAAACTCCTTCTCTTTTCAATAGCCTATCTGACTGCCAACATCTGCTCTCGATCAAACTCCAAGCTACTTACAAGCGATCCTGGTTTATTTAGCTTATCTGAAGTCACCCACTTGAAACTTTTTTCTTAATTTTCTTCATTCATTTAACATTTTCCTCTTAGGGGTGCCTGGGTGGCTCAGCAGGTCAAAGCCTCTGCCTTCAACTCAGGTCATGATCTCAGGGTCCTGGGATCAAGCCACACATCGGGCTCTCTGCTCAGCAGGGAGCCTGCTTCCTCCTCTCTCTCTGCCTGCCTCTCTGCCTACTTGTGATCTCTGTCTGTCAAATAAATAAATAAAATCTTTTAAAAAATTAAAAATTTTCCTCTTAGAATTTTACCTCCTCTAGTCTTTCATTAAGGTTTTAAAATTATGAAAGTGAGCCATGATCTGTATGAAAAATTTGGAAGATGCAAAAACTAACAGGAGGTGAGAGGAAAATAGTTTGTAATTCCACCACCCAAAGAAAACTACTATCATCGATATTTCTATTCTTTTTTGATTTTCTCTTAGCATGAAAAATTTTATTTCCCCAAATCAAAAACTCTTAAATGTAATTTTTAATGGTGCTATATGATCCATTTTCAGGATTACAGTGTCATTATTTTTTTGTTAGAGTATTAACTTAAAAAAAAAAAAGGACCACTGACATAATACCAAGTTGCTTTCAAAGAGTATGCCCTAAGCGTTGCATGTGAATGCCAACCTCTCTGAAATTTTTCCAGTAGTGAGTGTTATGATGGGTAATTTGCTAGGCATATTTTTCTTTTTAAAGATTATCAAAAGCCCCTAAAACAACAGAACTTAGGAGTCAAAGGGAGCTATGGAAACCATCTAGATCAGTTCCCGGGGTATCAGGAATGAAGCCAGATGTGTGCCCTACACAGGAATTTGAGATTTTCCAAATCTCTTATGATCTCTAAATAAACTCAGCCTTAGTGACTTTATTAAAAGATTGATAAAAGTTCCTGTTATGTTAGCTTCTAGAAAACCTGGTACATCGATAATACTGGTGTCAATACACATTTCACCAGCTGGTTGCCCTCTTTTCACTTTACTAGTTTGGAATTCCGTAGCCTAATAGGTCAGGAGTGTAGGTTGTGGGACATCTTTGTCCCAGGAAAGGCCAAGTTAAGCCAGAATCATTCCAGTTTGTTTCCTCTTTGAGGTTTAGTTTTGATTTAGCACATACCAACCACCAAGGTCAACAAAGAGAGAAAGATGTGTCAGTTGGGATGCCTGAGGTGCCTTCGGACTGGGTCTAGGAGGAAATGGAGGGTGGAGAAGAGAACCAAGCTGATGATGGTGTGAGTAAGGCAGACTCTCTCCTAAATCAAATTCAAGGGGTGCCTGAGTGGCTCAGTTGGTATTGGACTCTTGGCTTCTGCTCAGGTTATGATCTCAGGGCCATGAGACGGAGCCTCAGGTCGGGCTCCGAGCTGAGTGTGGAGTCTGCTTGAGATTTTCTCCTTCTCCTCCCTCCCCCTCTCCCCCTCCATCTGCTTCTCTCCCCATGTGCTCTCTCTCTCTTGAAAAAATAAAATCTTTTAAAAATTAAATCAATCAAATTTAAGCTCCTGTTATGTCTACTTTCAAGAATAAAAGTAGCTGGGACGCCTGGGTGGCTCAGTTGGTTAAGCGGCTGCCTTCGGCTCAGGTCATGATCCCAGCGTCCTGGGATCGAGTCCCACATCGGGCTCCTTGCTCAGCAGGGAACCTGCTTCTCCCTCTGCCTCTGCCTGCCACTTTGTCTGCCTGTGCTCACTCCTGTTCTCTGTCTGACATAAATAAATAAAATCTTTAAAAAAAAAAAGAATAAAAGTAGCTGGTGAAAAGTCTATGCTTCAAAGCAGGTGGACTTAGCCGAAGAACCCTTGAGTGACAGAGAGGAAATGCATAACAAAGAAATCCTTTAAGTTGTAGATACTGCATTGTCTGATTTTAAATATTCAAAAAACCCCTCACAAACCACAGGTATTTTATTTTTCATAAATAGGCCTTTGTGTTGCTCACCACAGCCTGTTCTCTGGGTTTAGTATCCCAGGATAGTTTCTCTCTCTCTCCCCTCCTCTACTGAGTGCTAAAGCAGGCCAAATCCTGCTTATCTAGAGTTTAAAATCTAATGAGGGAAGACAGTGAATAAGGAAGTGAACAAATGGGTATTTTGGAAGAGTGAACCACTTCCATTGAATGGTCATGGGAAGCCCTTCAGAGGAACTGGGACCCAAACACGGAGTAGGAATCAGCCTTGGGAAGATCTGGGAGCAAAGTGTTTCATGAGAACACAGCAAGAGTAAAGATCTTGAGTGGGGAGAAGAACCAGTGTGTCCCCACTGTACAGCTTTGGGATTGGGTGAGAGATCATTTCTTTACATTAAGGAAGTATCCATCTACTCCTATTTTAGTGAGAGTTTTTAATCAAAAGATGATATTGTATGGGGCACCTGGGTGGCTCAGTGGGTTAAGCCTCTACCTTCTTGGGGTCCTGGGATCGAGCCCCGCATCAGGCTCTCTGCTCAGCAGGGAGCCTGCTTCCCCCTCTCTCTCTGCCTGCCTCTCTGCCTGTTTGTGAACTCTCTGTCAAATAAATAAATAAAATCTTAAAAAAAAAGATGATATTGTATTTTTATCAAATCCTTTAATAGCATCTATAGAGAGGACTATATATATGATTTTTCTCCCTAGATCTGTTATGGTGAGTTACAGTAATAGATTTTCCCTTTAAAAAAAAAAGATTTATCTATTTGAGGGGTGTCTGAGTGGCTCAGTTAAGCATCTGCCTTTGGCTTAGGTCATGGCTGGGATCCAGCCCTGCATGGAAGGTCCCCACTGAGCAGGGAGCCGCCTTCTCTCTCTCCCTCTGCCCCTTCCCCCCTTCATGCATGTCCTCTCTCTCTCTGTGTCAGATGGATAAATAAAATCTTAAAAAAAATAAAAATAAGAAAATAAAGATTTATCTATTTGAGAGAGAGAGTGTATGCACAAGCATGAAGGAGTGGAGGGGGGGGGCACAGAGATTAGAAGGAGAGGGAGAGAAAGCAGACTCTCATGACCCTGAGATTGTGACCTGAGCCTGAACCAAAATCAAGAGTCAGGCCCAACCAACTGAGCCACCCAGGCATCCCACATGAAGAGATTTTCTAACATTAAAACAAGCCAACATTCCTAGAAGGAAACCTACTTGGTGTATCATTATTTAATGTGCTGTTGGATTCTGTTTGCTGACAGTCAATATAGGCTTTTTGGCATTGATGATCATTAGTGCTATTGGTCTGTAGTGTTTTTTTTGGTGCTATCTTTATCGTATTTTGGTGTCAGTATTGTAGTCATCGATATTATAACAAAATGACACTACTAATAATATTATTATAAGTTAATTCTTAATTATATTTTATATAATTATAATTACTATCACTAAACATACAAAGCAATACTGTTAATAGTAACATTACAAAGTAAGACTTTACTTTGTAAGTTGTTAACAATTAATAATTTCCTTTATTTTCTACACAAAGGAGCGGTTTATATAGCATCATAAATATCTTTGACAATTTGATATTGTAGTTCTGAGCCTTGACTACATGCGGGAATTACCTGGGGAGTTTAAAAATTATCGACACCTCCCAGAGATGTTAATTTCTAAAAAAAAAAAAAATTTTTTTTTAAAGACTTATTTATTTGAGAGAGAGAGAAAGGTAGTGAGAGAGAGCACAAGCAGAGGAAGAAGGAGAAGCAGGCTCCCCATGGAGCAGGTCCCAAGCAAGACCCTCGAATCCTAAGCTGAAGGCAGGGGCTTAACCCATTGAGCCACCCAGGTGCCCCCCCAGAGGTGCTAATTTAATTGGCTGGGACACAGCCTGGACTCCTGGATGTTTCCAGAGCTTCCTAGGTGACTGTAATGTGTAGCCACAGTTGAGAGCCATTGGTTTAATAGGACTCTCCCAGTGAAACCATCTGGGTTCTGTGCTCTTTGAGTGGGAAAGCTGTTTGACAACCTTTTCTGTTTCTTCTCTATAGTTGATATGCTTAGATTTTCTGTCTCTTCTTGGGAAGTTTAGTTAAATTATACTTCCTTAGATAAGTATTTGTATCATTGAGATTTTTCAAATTTCTTTGGAAGATTGAGAAAAGTCAACTTTTATG
>ML099931.1:0-14468 GCA_003697995.1 Taxidea taxus jeffersonii | reverse complement strand
CCCCCCCACTTACCCTCCTTTCTCCTTCCTTCCTTCCTTTGCGTTTAAGAGGCAGACCAATGGCTTTGGCTTGGGATCAGCTCTGCAGGTCAGGATCTAACAAAGGGAAAACCCCTATGCACTGGAACCTTGCAATTCCAGAGATGGGCCGTTTATGAAAGCTAAAGTACCGCTGGGGTGAGCCAAGAAGCCACTTGTGATTCCTGCCAGTTGTCCCCAGTCCAGACCATTCAGGGGGAAGGGCTCTCCCGCCTCCAGCTGTCCAAATCCAGAAGGGGCGGCACCTGCTGGGGAAAGCCATGACACCCTTGGAAATGGCTGCGGGGGGAGGTCCCTCTTTCTCTTTTGTGTTGTCAAAACTGCCCTTTTTAAAATTTTTACTATTCTTTCCCTAGACTTTGAAGAACTGACTATTGGGAAGATTGCTTTCAGGCATCTAGTTTCCCTCTTGTTCATGTCTGTTAACTTTTAAAACCCAGGATAATGGGTGCTTAGGTGGCTCCGTTGCTTAAGCCTGTGCCTTCTGCTCAGGTCATGATCCCCTGGGACAGAGCATTGAGTCAGGCTCCCTGCTCAGCCGGGAGTCTGCTTCTCCCTCTCCCTCTGCCTTTCCTCCACCTCATGTGCTCTCTCTCAATCTCTCCCTCTCAAATAAATAAATAAAATCTTAAATACACACAGGATAAATGGGAGAAGGTAGTGAGGGGTGGGGAATGGGGTATGGTGGGAGGATTGGGAGGGGAGCATGGTGGGGGGTGGCGGGGTAAGATAAAGCGTAGGCTGCCCTGGGAAGGGAAAGGGTGGCCAAAAAAGATTGGATAGACAAATGACCGAATGAAAGAACTGCACGGAGCAGCAGTCAAATGAGCAAACAAGACAAAATATTTCGTGAGTGCCTTCCCCCTGCTAGGTGTCATGTTAGGCACCAGGCATAGGGGCAGGGACCAACGCAGCCACATCCCCACCCCTATAGAACTGACAGTCCACAGAGGAAAGATATTAAACAAATAATTAAATTGGTTAATAATTAGTAATTAAATTAAATGCTGTGAGAGTTACAGTTGTGCTACGACTGCAATGAACTACAAGGCACAGCAACTTAATCCAAGAGGCAAGGAGGGTGGTGGTCAAGGAAAGTCGGGTATTTTCATACCATTTTCAACCAGAAATCTGAAAGTAAACTATATTGTAATATGATGTATGTTTTTTTCCAAATGAAACCCAAGCACACATCCTGTTCTGCCCCACCCTACACCCCCACACGGGAAGCTCCCACCCTCATCTCAGAATCAGCCTGGGTGTTCTGTGGTTTCACTACATTCTGAGAGCTCTACTGCCATGCTCCTTCCCCCACCCCCACGGGTTCCTTGTGGGGCGCCACCTAGAGTTAGACGAGCACATTGCCCAAACGAGGATATTTTCTATTTTTCTTGAAAATCGAAAGAATAAATAAGTAATCCATTAAAAAAAACAAAAGAACGAGTGAGCCAAGCGGCAAGCAAATACACAAACAAGACAAAAACTTCCATTCACTGTCCTTGGCATCCAGAGTGAATTAAAAAGACTCCAAGTTTTCTAGGAAGAGAATGGCTTTCTCTCTGTGCTTTCCAAGATTTGTTTTGCAAAGCTGCCAAAGAGAATTATAGACAATGAATTGGAAGTAACAAGTCTCATGGTGACATCAAAGTGTTTTAAATCCAAACCTCAGAGCTAGACGGTTCCAAGAGGATGCCTACAGTTAAATCAGATTTGTCTTGTTTTTACTAATAACTGCCTGAGAATTTACTGAACGGTCTGTATTACAGAAATACCTGTGGCATTAAGACAGAACCAACGGTTGGATTTATGGGGTGGGCTAATATTACAGCTCTTAAGGAAATTTTAAAAATGCACAGGATTTGTCATTTTTAAATCATCTTAAGGCAAGACATCTAGCTCTGTGTTACCACATTCCAAATAGCCTGATAAGAACAACCAAACACATTTCAAAAGTGTTATCACATACATAAAGATAAAGATGGAACTTATCTTCCTTCCTTGTGCTAGATGTATCCTTTCTCTCTGGAAAATTGCCCCAAAGGAAAAAAAAAAATTCAGATAAGGAAAACTCACATTCATTCTCTCCATTCACTCATTTTATTTAAACATTTGTTGAGCACCTGCAGTGGTAATGTGGAGAGGAAGGAAGATTCTGCCCCAGGGTGCTTTTTGTCCGATTAGGTTGACAGGAGATGCCAAGAAAGCTGATAGGACAAGAGTGGGCTATTTCTAAATACTATCTAGAAATGAGAAGCATAGGGTGTTGAGGACTGCTGAGGGGCTCCTGTCCACTTTGGAGAGGACAGAGAAGGCTTCTCCCATGTACCTACTTCTTGGAAGGTTAGGTTGAACTCAAATATGTTTGCAAACCTGGAAAGATGAAAGTCACTCACTGAGGACTTCCCCACCTGAGATGCAGAGTCAAAAGAGGAAGACATAATGGAAATGAATATGACTAGGCTATAAATTCCAGGAATATAAAGACCATTTTGATCTTCGTTCTGATCTCGTTCACTCCCATATAGCTCTGTCACTTTTGCCGTGTCTAGCACGTAATAGGCATTCAAAAAGAATTTGTCAAAAGCAGGTGGGATGCAGAAAATCCTGTTACACATAGTAAAAGATCAGTGTCTATTTCAGTGATTTATAGTTTAGTGCAAGTTGCTTTCTTAAAAGCCTTCATTGGCTTTACATTTTCTACTTCACCAACTTTCAATGCTCCTTCCTTTTTTTTTTTTTTTGCCCCTATTTTTAAAAATAATTTGCCCACTTTAATTAAATTTTTCCCAGTGTCTGCAAGTTTTTTCCTCCTACTCTTCAGGACACACTGCCTTTGCCATTCACACTGGTTTGTTTACAGCCCCACCAAGGTCTTGTGCATTCCCACTTACAAACATTCACTGTTTTAGTTTCCCTCATCTGGATTCAGTCTTCTCTCCTCTTTCCCTCCAATCCACTCCTTCCTCAGATCTGTGGAAATTCTTACCATTCCTCAAGAACCATTTTAAATTTACCTTGCATTCCCTAACTGATCCATTTTCTTGCTCTCTCTCTCTCTTTCTGTGTGTGTGTTTTGATTTCAAACTTGCATAAACCCTATGTCTATGTCACATTAATGAATCTTAATCATATAACCCCTTACATCTTCCATTTTTGTGGGTATTAGTTTTTTTTTTTTTTTAAGATTTTATTTATTTATTTGATAGACAGATCACAAGTAGGCAGAGAGGCAGGCAGAGAGAGGGGGGGAGGCAGGCTCCCTGCCGAGCAGAGAGCCTGATGTGGGGCTCGATCCCAGGACCCTGGGATCAGGACCTGAGCTGAAGGCAGAGACTTTAAGCCACTGAGCCACCCAGGGGCCCCGGGTATTAGTCTTACCTCCTCCGATAGACTCTAAACTCCTAACAGTTACACTTTATGTCTTATTCTTCACCTATCTAAAATAGACACATGACTGGCACTGAGATTCTAAATAAGGCAGTGGTGGAAGATAAGAATGCATTGAAAACTGAGTCCAAATCATGGGAAATCTTCAACTCCAGGTTAAAAGACTGACTTTAACATTTGGGCAGAAATAAGAGCATGTCTACCATGTCAATCAGTCAAAGGAAAGGCAAACTTTTCTGAAAAAGCAGCCTTTTCTCCATAGATACTTCACCATTATTAGCCAAGTAGTCACCCATCGTTCTTTATGAAGAAAAATCATGGGGAGGAAAAAAATTAGGAAATACCTTCTCTGGTTTTCAGCATCTTGATTTCCATGTTTCAAAGAGTTTTCTGAAAATGATTATGTGTGTTAGGTGAGTGGTCAACCAAATATGCTGCCCTTAATTCCACCTGTTTCTGTTATTGGAGAAGATTGAGTCTGGTGGTCTCTATGAAGTTTCAAATAAGCTGTGCTCCAAACGAGGGTTTGGACAGTGTGGAAATGGCCAGTGATAACTACTCTTGACTGAAACTGGGCAGAGCAGCCATCCAGAGGCATCTAGAAGAAATGATGAGAAGAATAAAAATTAAGATTAAGTATTCCACTTGTAGAATCTTCTGTTTAATGAACATTCTTTCAAGAAGCAAAAAGTTCATTAAGAACTTAATTTAAAAGAAATTTTAGAAACTTCAGAGGTAAGTGCTCTGATAAAACTCATCTTCTATATGGAGCAATGCAGTAAACCACGAGTTGCATCTTTTGACCCACAGAACTTAAGCAAAAACTAAAGGAATATATTTAGCAGTTATCTGGTTTTTGCATTCAAACATTTAGGCACTGTTTCATTTGCCTAATGAAATAGCAGTATTTCATTTTTCCTCTGAAACGTGGGATTTCTTTGCCTGAACTAGCTTAAAAATTATGTCAGGAAGTAGTCGATCCACATTATTCATGGATTCTGTAATTACAAATTTGCCTACTCACTATGATTTATTTGTCACCCTAAAATCAATACTCGTAGCACTCTTATCGTCATTCACCAACATGGACAAAATGGTAAAAAATTTGAGATGCCTCAAAAAATTGAAAATAGAGCTACCTTATGACCCAGCAATTGCACTACTGGGTATCTATCCTAAAGATGCAAACGTAGTGATCCAAAGGGGCACGTGTACCCGAATGTTTATAGCAGCAATGTCCACAATAGCCAAGTTATGGAAAGAACCTAGATGTCCATCAACAGATGAATGGATAAAGAAGATGTGGTATATATATACGATGGAATACTATGCAGCCATCAAAAGAAATGAAATCTTACCATTTGCGATGACATGGATGGAACTAGAGCGTATTATGCTTAGCGAAATAAGTCAACTGGAGAAAGACAACTACCACATGATCTCCCTGATATGAGGAAGTGGAGATGCAACGGGGGTGGGAGTTAAGGTGGTAGGAAAAGTAAAAATGAAAGAAGATGGGATCGGGAGGGAGAAAAACCAAAAGAGACTCTTAATGTCATAAAACAAACTGAGGGGGGTGGGGGGAAGAGGGGTTGGATGAGGGTGGTGGGGTTACATTATATGTTTAAATAAAGCTTAAATAAAGTAAAAAAAAAAAAATTTGAGATGCCCAACACACCATTCCTAGCTAAGCCTAAACAAGATGAAACCCTGCCCTTTTGTTTCAGCTTCCATGCAGTAGGAAACTGTCTTTTTTGTGGTCTATTTAGTGCCCTGTTTTTGCATTTTTATGCTTTTTGGGGGGCAATTTTGCTTTTTAAAATGCTCCTCCCCACGTGTAGCGCTGTCTAATGTTCTTAAGTGCAAGAAAGCTGTGAAGTGCCTTATGAAGAAAATACAGATAAGTTTTATTTAGACATAAGTTATAGTGCTTTAGGTCATGAGTTCAGTGTTAATGAACCAATAGCATATATTAAGTAAGAGATCTTTAAAGAGAAATACATATAAGGCAAGATTATATATTGATTGCTTGACAAAAAATGTTATGATCAGAGACTTGCGGGAATCTAGCATACATTTCTTCTAGGAGTAATCATTCAGTATTCGTTAATTCAGTGTTCATGGTGACTTTATACCTCACATTACTATGGCAAATAACAAGAATTAACTGCACATGGATTAAAAAGCTCCATAATTCTTGATTCCCCATCATCAAGACTAAACATTTGACAAGTTTTTAGTCCACATAAACTGAGTGTTTTAACCTCAGCTTTGATGTCAGATGGATTTGGGTTTAAAATCTGATTGTCTACTCATTAACTGAGTGACTTTACCCCAATCACTTTACCTTTCCAAGGCTACATTTCAAGGTTGTTGAGTGAATTTAACAGAACAGTGTATGGAGCCTAGCACAGTTTGCATATGATAAAACTTTGATATATCATCACTATCAGTCACTCCTCTTTATCTCCCAAGTAGCACAATCTCCATTTTAATGGCTTGTGAAAGAATAAGGATGAAAATGACAATATGCTTCACTCAGCGCCAGGGCTCACAGAGTCCCATTTACATAGAATTGCTTGCTAAGAGGCGGACAGAAAGCTGGAAAACCAACTTACAAACGATCTGATTTTAGTTTTAACCTATTCCCAGGCAATTTTCTGTCAAAAATGTGGCCCTGTAGTTATCACTTTTCACTTGCCAGGCACTGGTCTAAGCTCTACAACTTGCCCCTGTGCCCTCTCCATAAGTAGTCTTAGGCTCCAAGGAAATCTACCTGGCCATGCCCTTGAATATCAGGAGGCACTCTCCTGTGACAACGTGTCTCTCAGACGGTCTCTGGCATGGCTACAGACAGTCACGCATAGACGTGTCCAAGTCCATTTCTGGGTGCAGAGCTGAAAATGGACTTCAAATTCTGCTGAAGAAGAGGCAGACATCCTTACGATGTTTTGGCCTGGAAGTGAAGCGTCTAAAACTTAATCATATCTTTTACACTGAGAAAATTAGCCTACAGTTAACATTTCTCCTTTATCTCCTTATTTGAAAAGAATGGATGACTCCTTCCTGGCCTTGTTCTATTTCCAAAGTGTCTCTTCTCTTACCTTACCTCCCTAGGAGTCATTGCCAGGAACAGGAAGGAAAACTAATCCCACCTTACTTGCTTTTCTCAGAAAAAGTTGCCGTATCCTCATTTTTAAAAACCTTGCATTCTTCTCTTTTACCTGGTACAATGAAGTCTCATCCGTTATTTGAAGGAAAAATAAAGAGATTAAGTAGACCCTGAAAATAAGGAGAAATAGCACTTACAATCTTAGAATATCTACTGATTGAGCACTGCTGGGGATATTAATCATGAGGGCTTATTTTCCAAAGACCATCAGAGCACATCTGGAAATTAAATAAAAATAATAGGAGGGTTCAAATCAACTGACGTTTTCCAGAGAATTCCTCAATACAATTAACAAGATGCTGCCCATGGAGGCACAGAGAAACTTTGATTCTGTTCTGCCTAAATAAGCCTTAAAAAAAAAAAGTATCGAAATCGAAAAAAAAGTACCTCAAATAATTTGGTTTTTATTAACTGCCCTCTCTTTAGTGGATCCACATATATGACTGAAATCTGCCTTCTTTGTATTTGTTTCATTTGGCTTGTTTTTGTCCAAACTGAGTGGAAGGGTACCTGGTTCTAAGTGGTCTTTTTGACACTACATAATTCTGACAGCCCAAGTGACTGGGAGCCCTAAGAAAGGAGGTTCTTTGCTGTGGGAAACAAGGATGTGGAGACCACATCTCTCTTGAGAAATACTCTGATTAGGTGACTCTGGCCAAAGAGCCAAAGTCAAAATTAACTCTGGATTAGCCTCTCCCAGGACAAGAGGGAGGCATTCACTTGGAGAAGATCTTTGTTAGCAAGATGGTTGTTAGACAGTACAAAGGAAGAGAAAGGAAGTGACTTCAACCTTTTTCTTATCTATGAGAAGCAATGATTACTTCCTGTGGTTTGGTACAGCCAGCTTGTCAGGAATCATGGAGTTGGACCAAATGGAGACAAGAGTAGGGTAAGAGCCAAGTTTGGTGTTTGCAGCCCCCTCCCCTTTCTTCCTCTTTCTTACTGTCTTCTCTCCATCCTCCTGCTCTTTCAACTACCCAGAAACCTCTAGCAAGTTGATAAAATGCACTGGGTTCCCCAACTCTCTTTGAGTCATCTGACTGGAGTATGACAAGTTAAATTGTTAAAGTTCATAGGAAGACATCCTAACCCCCACTACCTTGTAATGTGACTATCTTGGAGATGGGGACTTTATAGAGGTAATTAACTTAACGTGAGGTTTTTAGGGTAGTCCCTAGTACAAGATGCTAGTGTCCTTACAAAATAGGGAAATTTGAAGACAGACATGTATACAGGAAGAATATCATGTGAATACAGAGATAACCATCAACAAGCCAAGGAGAGTGACCTAGAAAAGATCTTTCCCTCATGGCCTTCAGAGGGGATCAATCCTGCTGACACTCTGATTCAGACGGCCACTCTCCAGAACTGTGAGACAATACGTTTTTGTCATGTAAGCCACTCAGTCTGTGGTACTTTGTTATGGCCTAGCAAACTAATGAACTGGGCTACACAGGTCCACTTGCTGTATATTTGGTTCCCAAAGTCTGAACCTCCAATCTTAGGGAAACTTGCATTTTTTTGTCAGGGTCTCAAGTTTTATCTAGCCATTTGGGGGTTGATCTAAAGCCAAGTAAATATGCTCTGTGAAAAATACATATAGATTGCTCAGTGATTTTCCTTTGCATTTCTTTCTAGATTCAACGCCTATCACTTTCTACCTTTCCTCCCTTTATTCTAGCTGCACTGATCTACTCATTTCCTAGAGGGAAATCTGTTTTCTCACCTCAGAACATTTGTACATGTTGTTCTTCCATTGAAGAAACCATTGGAAACCATTGCTCAAATCTGTTCTTCCACATACACCGAGTGTTGACCAACTGCCTCCTGATACTTCAGTCTCGGCTGAGTTGCCCATCTTCAGGGAGATCTTCCCTGAGCTCTGTCAAAATCAGTTAGCTGCCCTTCCTATGTGACCCCACAGCACCATTCACTTCTTTTCTCTCAGTAAACAGTCTTTGGTGATCATCTCTTCTCTCGGTCACCTCACTCTCTAGACTAGGGGAGGGGTCATTTTATGTTCAATCTCCTATTCAGAGCACCAGGCTCAGTGTATACCACAAAACCCATTTTTGCACATTACAATAATGCATCAAAACATTTTGTTTCTGTAAATTTTCTTAGTCAATAGATATGAAACTATTATATTTAGGACTCCTCACTTTTTTTTTTTTTTTTTTTACATTGAAAAGTGGTCCTCAGTCTCAATAGTTTGGAAACCATTGCTTGAATCCAGAGGTCCCACAAATGAGGCCCAAAGGCCTCAGCCAGCCAGTGGAGACTTCGGTTTGGCAAGCCCAGTGCTCCAGACATCTCCCAGATGTAGACAGCTTTCCCTGGGGGGTATGTGCTTGTAGGCACCACAGCCGCCCCTTTCCCACCATGGGGGATTCACCTCTCTCCTCATTAGTGTCGCCCATCTGGGCCCTGAGGCATTGGTTCCTTGAAAACCTTCCCCCCATTTTCTTCATCAAACTTTACTTTCCTGCCATTCTTCTCCTCAAATTATTAATTTAATTGAAAATGAATTTAATAGATTGTCTTTTTCAGAGAAAACTCATATCTTATCCAGCACCTCTGAGGAGAGTTATTTGGGGTCCGTGTGCACAGAGGATTTTTCCCATAATCATAGAAAAGAAAACACTCAAAGGAAAGTTCATGGTTAGCCCTCCTAGAATTTCACCTTGTCCTATAGAAAGGATGCAAGACCTGAAACTGAATTAATTTTTTTTTAAACCTTCAGTTTCCTTTTTGGACACTGCCAGAGACACTAACAAGCAGAGGAACAGACAAATCAGAAAAAAAGTATGGAGGTGGGCAGGATGGAAGGCTCCACATGATCCTGTCAGAATGGTCAATCTCTAGGTGACACAATTTTGAATCACTGAAAGCAGGGGATAAAATGCTGTTTTATGAACTCTCTTTCTTATCTCTTTAAGCAACTTCAGAAAGGGAAAAAGCTAATTTCACCTTAGAGTATAACCACATTGCTCTGGGTCCATGCTATGCTAGGGTTTAAATCAAATAAAATTGCTTAGTGCATTTATTTTGGAGACTCTCAGGAAAAAAAAAAAAAAAAAAAGTGTTACCTAGCTGAGGCTGGCCACCAGGACACGATGGATAGTGCAGAGCCCTTTGAAGTGGAGGAGAAGTCCCCACAAAAAGAACGTCTGCTTTCAGTGAAATTCTCTCAAAGTTCTCCCATCCCCCAGTCCAACCCTCTTCCATATAAATGTCTCCGAGGGATACCTTCGGCGACCTCAGAAAGTGTCAGTTCATATGTCAGATGCAACTTCTCTTCTGATCCCACTTTCAAGGCTGACACATTTCTGTTCATAGTTACCCTTTCTTTCCTCCCCTTTTGCCAATTTTTCGTCCAATATGCCAATTGTCCTATACTTCCATGACTTCAGTCCTCAAACATTTTAACCAACAGTAGAGAATTCTGTGGAGCCTTTTCTGAAAAACTCAGCCCATAATCTCCTCCCTTCCCCCAGCCAGTTCACTGGTGCAATGATTTCCTCAAAGAATTCCAACAAATTAGTTAGGCACGACTCCCCTTCCTGAAATGATGTTAGCTGTCTTTAATCAAGCTTGCTTTTCCAACTGTTCTCCATTTGATACCTTAAAGTAGTTACAGAATCCTTCTCCCTAAATGAAGCTAGACTGACTGGCTTATCTTCTTATTCCCGGCATCCCCACAAATAGTGATAAT
Source organism: Taxidea taxus jeffersonii (assembly GCA_003697995.1). Classification (NCBI taxonomy): domain Eukaryota; kingdom Metazoa; phylum Chordata; class Mammalia; order Carnivora; family Mustelidae; genus Taxidea; species Taxidea taxus. Next base: position 4,155 of record ML099931.1, on the reverse strand, counting down.
GTTTCAGGGAGGGGTATGGGTGATGAAGAGGGAAAGGACTCATTAAATCTTGTAACTTATCCTAGTCTTTCCATAGACAGAGACTTTCTTTAAGCCCAAAGATAAACATTTAAAATCAGAATTCCAGAGAGAGGCATCTTACAATCAGTCTTGGTGCTTTAAAAATGTTTGTACTTCCTCTACCCATTCGAGCGAATGTTCAAAGTAAGACTGTCTTCTTAATTATTTGATGCCAATGGCTTGAATTTCCTCCACGAATCACAGCTGGTATTTACTTGGCATTGGCAGTGCCAAATCTTAACTTCTGAAGTCAAGAGGTTAAGTTATAAATACGTGCTATTAGATAGTTGTAAAATATTTGCCTGAAGGCTTTGATAGTTTAAAGCTTTCCATTATTATATATACAGATATGTATATTCTTGTAGCTATGTATATTTTAAGATACATGTGTATCTCCACAACACCTCATGTGTGGTCATGATATCCATCACATAAACTTCTGCATTTTCCAAACCCTGGGATACAATTTCAAATCATATATAAACGGACTTTATACTGCACATATGCCCTGCACTGGGCCCTACCACATGGATGGCATCATTATTTCCACACGGTCTGATTCATACTCCAAAAACCCAGGAGAGGGTCTCAAGGAAAAGACGTTTAGGACCAGGTTTCCAACTTGAAACTCTCCATGGGAATTTCTACAAAAACTCTGATACTTCAAGGGGAAAAAAGTGAAGGACTACAAACCAGGACCAAAACCAAACAAAAGGAGAAGCATTAAAAAGTTATGTGATGAAGTGGGATACTATAAAGGTTTTATTATGACTTGTTTGGAAAGAGCTTGTTTAACAAATGCAGTCATCCTCTATTCAAACACAGAGCAATAAAAAATTTTATAGTCAACTATCACATGCCACAATGCATATGGAATGGTTAAGCCCAATCAGATTGTGGAAAAGAATGTTTTGTTTGCTCTTCTAGGAAAGTTTGCCTTTTAAAAGAGAAAAAAAAAAAAGTGAAGAAAGAAACTTCTACAAAATTTTGGGGATGGAGAATTTTATGGAAATTATATCAACTAAGGAGTGGGTGAAGAAAGGGGAGCTATGTCTTTACCTATAAAGAGAAAACAGGTGAAGGAAATGAGAATTGTCTCCACCTACTTTGAGGGCAGTCTTGTAGAAGAGTTGCTCATTTTAGAATTCTGTTGTGAAGTGACAAAGGATGTAATGAGATTATGGTACATGGTAGGGTGAAGGAAGGGGGGCAAATTTGATTCAAAAAAGAACCTTTTGAATGATAGCTTCTACTAAAGGAATGATCTCCCTCAGGAATTTTTAAGTTACCCTTGCTAGAAGATTAAGCAGAAGCTCTGTTAGTTAGCACCAAATATGGGTGTCATACAGGTAGGCGGATTTCTGTATGAGTTGACTTGGACGGTGCATTTCATATCTAGGTACCTGTGATTCCGAGATTTGCTTGAAATTCCAAATGCGTAATTGGAGACATATCACAACCCCTGCAAATCTGAGCACAGATCAGAATAGGATTTCTGTTCCTGGGTGGCTCAGTGCGTTAAGCTCTGCCTTTGTCCTCAGGTCATGATCCCCGGTCCTGGGATCGAGCCCCGCATTGGGCTCTCTGCTCAGCGGGGAGCCTGCTTCCCCCTCTCTCTCTGCCTGCCTCTCTGCCTATTTATGAGCTTTCTCTCTCTCTGTCAAATAAATAATAAATAAATAAATAAAATCTTAAAAAAAAAAGAATAGGATTTTCATTACAAAAATTAAAAGGTATAAATTTGTTCTTATTGTTTAGTGTTCCCCAATGGGAAAAAAGGTGGGGGGGGGGCTTCTTTTCCTTTTTTAAAAGATTTATTTATTTATTTGAGAGGGGAGAGCATGAGCTGGGAGGAGGGAGAGGCAGAGAGAAGCAGCCTCCCTGCTGAGCAGGGAGCCTAACCTGGGACTTGATCCAAGGACCCTGATCAGGACCTGAGCTGCAGGCAGATGCTTAACCACTTAGCTGCTTAACGGACTGAGCCACCCAGGAGCTCCAAGGGGTTTCTTTTTTAAATTGAGAAGTGTCCGAATAAAGTCTTTTTTGATCTCCGTTGGGAGCACAGAGTTTTTCTATTGTTAATTCATCACTCTTTTGTCAACTGTTTTCAAGTTGGAAATCACAATATGTTGAAAGGCTGTGGGGAAACTCCAAAAGGTTTAAAGAAATCTGAGCCCTCAAATTCTGGACAGAAATTTGATGTCAAGTATATTAGCAGATTCTTTTCCTTCTACATTATCACCCCCCAATCCTGGTTTCCCCAAATCATATATCCACCAAAGACACCCTTTCCTTTTGACAGTCCTTCCTTCATTTTCATTTCCTGTGTCCTTCTACATTCTGCTCTTGCCTCCCATTGCATATTTTCTTTCTGAGATAAAACAAAGGAAAACTATTCTATAGCTCTCTCCTTAATAGGAGAGACCAAACAAGCTCACCGAAGGGATAAAGGATAAGAAAGTTGGAGAATTGCTGAGCTAGTCTCATTATCTCCCTCCTTGTTTATCCTCAAACTTGCCAAAAATTGCCCAGGAACAGGCTTCCTGCTCCATCATTTAAAAGGATCTCTTTCTTCTACTTCATTGCCAAACTTATTTCATGATACAAGAGACTCTGAGACAGAAGAGGGCAAGGTAATAAGTACCTTTCATTCCTCAGAATCCCCAAAGGCCTGACAATCTATATTTCATGCCCTTCTGCCTCACCGCAGAACTCTGGTCTCTATGCTGTAAAGGCAATGCACGATTAAAGCAGAAGTAAACTCTCTTCAGGTCTGACCATCACTTCCATTATGCATTAGCATTTCTATGACACACTATATTGGTCAATGTTAATATGACTCAGTCTAGACAGGAGGGAAAGGGGGTCTTCCTGTAAATGGCATTTCCACACATTTTCCTCTCTTTACTCACCTTCCTTCTTGGGTTCACTTTTTGGGCACTAAATTTTCCCTTACATAGAATTTGTATTTTAAGCCCATCAGAATCCATTTCAGGAAGAAATTCTATGAGAAGAGCATCTACATCACAAAGCACAATACAAGAGGCACAAACCAAAAGTTTTCCTTTTGAGTTTTTCATTGAGCAGAAACATGATATGATATAAAATATGAAATGTAAATAGCACATGACTCCCCACCTTAAAGGAAAAGATATCTCATCCACCAAGCCAAGAGAAAAGAGACCTGTTAAAGAAGCCAGTCTACCACTATCCATGGAAACATTAAAATAGCTGGTATATAAAGTACGAGCTTAGCAGGTATCACCTGTTTTACATTTAATATCTCATTTATTTCCCATAACAATCTTATGAGGCTGCACTATATTAGTTTCATCATGAAAGAGAAAAATGAAATTTAGTGAGATTAAGCAAGACATGTGTAAGGTCATGCCAATTCTGGAAGGAATCTGAACCCACATTATTCTGGCTTCAGAGTCTACCATTTTCCATCCTAAATCAGGTATTTCTTCAAGGATAAACGTGAGGACAGACACCCTTCTATTTTGAGTGGATCCTTCTCGTCACTTCTGCCTCTCTTTGGGTTCATGCAGTCTTTCTCCCAACTCTGCATGGGGTCGATGCAGAGGCTGTGGGGAGTGAGCCCCCAAGCACTTGGGCTTCTGCATGACTGGTTAACTCCTGGCTGATGGAGTCGTCATTGAGGTTTCATTCTTTTCAACTGCTCTTTCCAGTTCATTCTTCTCTAAGGAGCCTATGCTTGAACTTGGGCAGGGTGGGGGACAGAGGGAGGCAGAGCGTAGTGCAGGCATTCCCTTCTCACTAAAAGGGCAGCTGTCCACTGAGTTCACACAGAAACTTGAGTAGGTGTGTTACTTAATACACCACAAGAAAATGCCCACCCCGAGAGTCTAAAATTATGGATTTCAGAGGCCTCCCTCTGCTGCTCGGCTGTCTTCCAGAGCCTGCTGAATTGCTTCCTCCGCAAGCAGGACCTTCTGCCAGAGGCTGGGGGAACTGTGGTTGTTGATCTGCGGCAAGAGGTGACAGGTGGCTGCTCGGCAACGGCGGGATGTTAAAATTGATATGAAAATATTTTTTTCCAAAGCATGAATAGAGACTAGGTAAAGAAAGAAA